>CAUYUJ010000487.1:0-15000 GCA_963575745.1 Prorocentrum cordatum
GGGGGGGGGGGGGGGGGGGGGGGGGGGGTGGGGAGGTGGAAGGAGGAGGAAGGAGGAGGAGAAGAGAGGAGGGGCAGGAGGAGAAGGAGGGATGAGGGGCAGGAGAAGGACCTCGATGCTCCCCTATGCTCCTCGAGGTTCCCCGATGCTCGACCAGAGCCTCCGCGCGGCGAGCCGCGTTCGCCCCCCCCCCCCCCCCGAAGAGGAGGCGCGGCCTAGCCCACAGCCCACGCCGCGGCGAGCCGCCGGCATGGAGCCCCCGGCCCCGCGCCGGGCGGCGGCGGCGCAGGCCGCGAGCTTCGGGGCGGAAGCCTCGGAAGAATGGGTACAGTGCCCAGCAGCAGTTCCCGGTTCATTCTGAACAGGACTCGCTGTGCACGCCGCCTCGGCCGGTGTGCATTTGAGGCAGGAGGCCGTCTGCCCAACAGCGGCCGCTGCTGGTTCGGGACGACATTTGCTGTTGGGCATCGTGCCCATTCTTTCCGTAATGGGGGATGACGATTAATAAATGACCGGGGGTCGTGTTCACGCGGAGGCGCCCAGGATGACGATTAGAAAAAAAACGGCCGCGGGCTGGAAAACAATTTTCTTTAATCGTTCTCCGCCAGTGAGAAAATTGTGCAGAAATGACAGAAAACTATTTTTGTATCGTTCCTCACTCATTTTTTATTAATCGTCATCCCGCATTACCCATTTCGGGCGTCCAAATCGGGGGGCCTCCAGGCGGTGCCGGGTGGCCGCGCGGCTCCTCTGGGCCCGCCTGCGGGCCCCTGGGCGTGCTCGTCGGTCCCCGGGGGGTCGCCCTCGGGACGCGGTGTACAGCCTCGGCGCCTCGCCGGGAGTGCCCGGGTCGTCCCGAACGGCCGCTGGAGGCCCGAGTTGTGGTCGGGAAGCCCGAGTCGGAGGAGGTGGAGGAGTTCTCCAAAGACCTTGGGCGACCCCTCCTCCTCCTCCTCCTCCTCCTCCTCCTCCTCCTCCTCCTCCTCCTCCTCCTCCTCCTCTTCCTCCTCCTCTTCCTCCCCCTTCCTCCTTCCTCCTTCCCCCTCCTCCTCCTCCTCCTCCTCCTCCTCCTCCTCCTCCTCCTCCTCCTCCCCCTCCTCCTCCCCCTCCTCCCTCTCCTCCTCCCCCTACTCCTCCTCCTTCTCCTGCTCCTCCTTCCCCCTCCTCCTTCTCCTCCTCCTTCTCCTCCTCCTCGTCCTCCTCCTCCCCCTGCTCGCCCTCCCCTCCTCGGGTCGCCTACAGCCCCGAGAGAAACCGTCCAGGAGGAGGGTCGGGATGGTGAGAAGCTGGCGCGATTTGGGAACTCGGGTCGCCTTCCGAGGACGTTTTGGGCGGCCGGGACCTGCAGGGCTCCTGAGCGGTGCGGTGACGAACCATGCGGTGACGGGTCTTCGGGGGCCTCGAGGGCACCGTAGGGTCTGTCACCGCGCGCTCGTTTTGGGACCATCAGAAGGCGCAGTGATATCTGAGCCAAAACATGATCGACCCACGAAACCAGCAAGAACGTTGGAAACGCGAGGCATGGCTACGTGTTCCAGACACCTAAGTGGGCGACAGGCAATTGCGATACTGAAGGTATCGATCGCAATGTACCGTGCCAAGGATTGAGCTGTGCTGCGCCGTGCATCATGCCGCGATGACATGCGTCGTGCTTTCAAGTGTTGTGGCTCAAGTCGTCCTTGGCATACGAATCCTGACCAATTGGTATGGGTCTTAAGCTCGAGCTGCCTGAGCGCATAGCTGGCCCAAGGTTGGTTGCAGTCGAAATGCGTGAGACCCTCAATCAACTCGAGCTCACGATCCGACTCAGTTCCGAAGAGGGACGAGACGACACGGGGTGCAGGGCGCATGGACGCGCCACGGAATGTGCCAGGGGCGCACTAGGGCAATGGGGGGAAACGATTAAAAAAATCCTCCCCCCCCCCGCCCCCTTAAAATGATTGAGTGGGGCGGACTAATAGAATTCAGCCGCCGGAAACTGTTTTTTTAATCGTCCGCCCCCCGGCGTTTGCTTTTGCCCCTTTGGGGGAGTTGATATTCTATTCGTCCCCCTTTGCTCGCTTGATCACCCGCGGCCGCGGGGGAGGATTGCGGAGGGGGGGCGGGGTAATTAGGGAGTAGTTGAGGGAAGGGGTTTTCGAAGAGGCGCTTGATCACCCGGTCGTGATTGCGGACGGCCGCTGGTCGTCATTGCGGACGGCCGCCGGTCGTCATTGCGGACGGCCGCGGCGATTGGGAGGTGGGGGATGAGGAGGAGGAGGAGGAGGAGGAGGAGTAGGAGGAGGAAGAGGAGGAGGGGGGAGAAGAGGAAGAGGAAGAATGAGGAGAAGGAGGAGGACGAGGAGGAGGACGAGGAGGAGGAGGAGGAGGAGAACGAAAAGGAGGCGGAGGAGGAGGAGGAGAAAGAGAAAGAGAAAGAGGAGGATAGGATAACGGCCAGCACGAACCAGCAGGACCGAAGCCGCGGCGCCTGGAGGATCGTTTTGCTCGGGCCTGTGCTGGACCCCTCCTCCTCCTCCTCCTCCTCCTCCTCCTCCTCCTCCTCCTCCTCCTCCTCCTCCTCCTCCTCTTCTTTCTCCCTCCGCTCCTCCTCACCTCTCCTCTTTCACCTCCTCTTCCTCCTCCCCTCCCCTCCTCCTCCTCCTCCTCTTCCTCCTCCTTCTCTTCCTTCTCTTTCATTTCCTCCTCCTCTTCCTCCTCTTTCTCCTCCTCCCCCTTTCGACGGCGCTTCCATCGCCGCCCACCCCAGGCCTCGGGCCTGAGCCTCCTCTGCCTCCTCTCTTCGGGGCTGAAGGGGCTGGGGAGTGCTTGCCCGATTCCAAAGGCAGGCGCTCAGGGCAGACAGCGAGAGGGCCACCCTCGTCCTTGCGGCCGGGGGGGAGGAGAGGAGGACAAACAGGAGGAGGACGAGGAGAAGGAAGCGGAGAAAAAGGAGGAGGAGGAGGACGAGGAGGAGAAGGACGAGGTGGAGGAGGAGGAGGAAAAGGAGGAGGAGGACGAGGAGGAGGAGGAGGAGGAGGAGGAGCAGGAGGAGGAGGACGAGGAGGAGGACGAGGAGGAGGAGGAGGAGCAGGAGGAGGAGGAGGACGAGGAGGAGGAGGAGGAGGAGGAGGAGGAGGAGGAGGACGAGCTCGCCCTGAAAAATCACCCCGTGCACCCCCCTGGCCCCCGCGCCCTGGATCGCCACCCCGTGCCCCCCCCCCCTGGCCTTCCAGGCAACCCGGAATTGTCAGCCCCCCCTCTGCCTGCCCTGTGCCCCCCCTCTATTGTGGGGGCGAGGAGGCCCGCGAAACATTTGTTTTAATCGTGCGCCCCAGAAAGTTTTTTGTTTAACCGTTTCCCCCCATTATGCGCCACGGGGCGCGGGACGTGTGAGGGGACCAGGCAAGGGACACGCAACGGAACGGGCAGGGACAGCGCCAGCGCCAGGGGACAAGCCAAAGAGCGTGACAGAGGACGAGCCAGGGGACGCGCAGAGGGGGAATGGGCATACGCCGTCCCGCTCTGGGGCGTTCAGAACCCGCGTGGTTTCACGCTTGTCCCGCCCTGGGACGATAGGAACCCTTGTGTTTGGAGCGTTTGGAACCAATGTGGTTTCAGGTTTGTCCCGCTCTGGGGCGTTAGGAAGCCACGTGTTTTCACGCTTGTCCCGACGAGGGGGCGTTAGAAACCCTCCTAGCCTTTTCACGCTTGTCACGCTCTGGGGCGTTAGGATCCTAACTTTTTTTATGCTCTTCCCGCCCTGGGTCGTTAGGAGCCCATGTGTTTTTTTCGTTTGTCCCGCTCTGGGGCGTGTGGAACCGATGTGTTGCCATGCCTGTCCCGCTCTGGGGCGTCACGACCCCATATGTTGTCATGCTCGTCCCGCTCCGGGGCGTTAGGACCCACGTGTTTTTCACGCTCGTCCCGCTCTGCAGGCGTTGGGATCCTATGTGTGTGTGTGTGTGTGTCACCCTTGTCCCGCTGTGGGGCATCTGGAACCTCCGTGCTGTTTACGCTTGCCCCACTCTGGGGCGTTTGGAGCCCATGTGGTTTCACGCTTGTCCCGCTCACGCTTGTCCCGCTCTGGGGCGTCAGGAGCCCAGGTGGTTTCACGCTTGTCCCGCTTTGGGGCGTAAGGAACCCAATCATTGGTGTTACGATTGTCCCGCTGTGGGGCGTTTAGAACCTACGTGTTGTCACTCTTGTCCCGCTCGGGGGGGGTTTCTCGCTGGTCATGCTCCGGGGCGTTATGAACCCTTGTGTCCTCACGCTTGTCCCGCTTTGGGGCGTTAGCAGCCCATGTGTTTTTGAACTTGCCCCGCTCTGGGGCATTGGGAGCCCATGTGCTTTCATGCTTGTCCATCTCTGGGGCGTTAGGAACCCTTGTGTTTTCACGCTTGTCCCACCCGGGGGGGGTAGGAATCCAAGTATTTTCACGTTTGTCTCGCTCTGAGGCGCTCGCGAGGGCAATCTATAAGAATACGCATGCAAGCAAGGGACTCGAGCCCCAAGAGAGGATCAATCGATAATGCAAAACAAACGTTTCGCTCGAGACATCCTCAACCAATTCTGCTACACAAGCGTTTCGCTCGTGACCTCCGCAACAAGCGGACCTGTTCACTGTATCATGTGTTTGACCGATCAGAATTGCAAACACCAGCGTTTCACGCGGGACGTTCTCGAATTTCAATCCACCGGGCCTCTTCGACCTTGTTAATCATCAAGGAGAGAGTCCGTTGGCCATCTTCGAACTTGGCACCGTGGGCGGTTCATTGTCTAAGAGAAATCCCTGTGACCACGCCGTTGCTGGAAAAAAAATTGACCCTCGAGCAGCGATCCCATGGCCAATTTAGACCCGACCGCTCCGGCTCGGTATCTTTTTGTTCGCCCGCCTCGATCTGTCTCGTTTCTGGTATGGTCCGATGTTCCGATGATGCCCCCCCGGTGCTTGCACGGCGCTCTTGTGCATCCTGGCGCAGCCAATCCGATTCGATTGCGGTTCCGTGCCGATGCAGCCAGATCCGACGCACATTCCGATGAGCATAGTTTAGCTTATTCCCATGCCCATTGGGCGCCATGGTATCTCACACGGCCCCGCCACCCCCCCCCCTGGCGGGGATCTCCCGCGTGACCCGAAGGGGTCAGGCGGAAGTGCCGAACGAAATGGGGGGATAGGGAAAGGGGGGGTTACGAAATCTGCTGCATGCAGCTGGTTTCGGCCCCGCCGCCGGGCCCATTCCTCGATGCATGGGCGCCTCCCGGCGCCGGGAGGTGCCGGGAAAACCAGCTACGTGAGCTGATTCTCTACCCTACCCTTTGCTATTCGCCCCCCTTTGGTTCCCCCCGACACTGTGGCCCTCGGAAGGGTCCCGTGTCCTCTCGCGTGTTCTCGCCAGGCAGCCCCGACTTTATTTATTGTCGCATCGCGTGTGCGCCGAGTCGGCAGGCCGCGCACGCTCTCGGGGTCACCGCTGCCCAGCAGGGTCGCTCCCTGCGTGCAGCCGAGCCGTGGAGGAGAGGAGTCCTGCGGGAACTTCCTGAGTTTCTGCCTTTCGCCGAGCGCGTTCCACTACTCGCAAAGTGCCTACTCGCCAACGTCTGACAAAGTCCAGGCCTCCTCTTTGTAACGTATTGTGACCCCCCTGCGGCGGATCCAGGCCCTTTGCGAGTAGAGTTGATTTGCGAGTAGTGGAGCGCGCTTGTCCAGTCTTTCATGCCTAGAAGAAGAGTGAGCGTTATCATCTTCGGCGTTTCGGCACTGGGCGGAAAGGGGAGGGAGGGGGAAGGGGGGGCGGGTCTGGCTCCAGGCCTCTGCTGGATGCGACCGTTTGAGGCCGTGCGCCCTACGGGGGAGACTCCACCTGCTCGAAACAGGCGCCAACAGACAGCCAAGATCTGCTCCATGGGGGGGGGTGCGAGTGCCCGCGCGCCGATCGGCAAAACAATGAATCAGAAAATGATCACACAGGTTTCGAGGTTCAAGGTGTTCGAACGTTTCCGTCGGTTCTCGGCGGGGTCAGCCTCGATGCAACTCCGGGGGTGCTGGAGTCGTCACGAACTGCCTCCGGGGAGACCCGAGCGGTCACCCGAAGGCCAGACGATGTAGTCCACTCGTGGATCATTGAGGATCCTGACCTTCCGTAGTGCTGAACAAAATCTGTCAGAGTGCTAAACTAATAGCCGCTACGAGGCCTTGGTTTTGGTCCCCTCCCTGACTTTCGGCGATGAATCGGACTGGTCCTAAAACCTCCTCCGGCTCCTCCTCCTCCTCCTCCTCCTCCTCCTCCTCCTCCTCTTCATCATCCCTCCTCCTTGCTCTTCCTCCTCCTCCTCCTCCTCCTCCTTAGGAATGACACGAGGAAGATTGGCACGAAGAGTTTTGCGGCGGGTGCCGCGGAAAACAAATCTGTTACTCCTAATTGGTGGGACCCCAGTCCTTTCAATGAGGCCGCCGAACAGAGTAATCAATTACCCCACCAATTATGGGGGGGTCTAAAGACCTTTCAGGAGTAACCCTCCAGACCTTCAGTTGACCTATTTGGGCTGCTGAAGCCTCGACTGAAGTTCAAATTCAAAAGACCTGGCGACAGGGAAGACGGGCTGGTGCGGGGAGGTGGGCCAGTCTGCTGCGTGCCGCTGCTTTCGGCCTCGCCGCTGGGCGCCTTCCTGTACTTCACACTCCTGACAAGGCCTCGTCTTCGAGGGGAGGAGCAGTCAGCTCCCGCGGAGGCGAGGGAGGAGGAGGAGGAGGAGGAGGAGGAGGAGGAGGAGGAGGAGGGGGGAGTGAGGAGAGGATGAGGAGGAGGAGGAGGAGGAGGAGGAGGAGGAGGAGTGAAGAGATGCCCCCCCCCCGCGGGGGTAAGCCAGCGGAAGCCGGAAGCCGCCATGCGAGAGACATGCTTTTTGTATTTTGGGGCCCGGGGCCTCTGGAGCGAGCCACACAGGCGCCTCCAGCGCACGGGGGCGGCGGGGACCCCCGCCGCGTGCAGCGGATGCGCTCATGCTGGACACACGCTGGTCATTGGAAGTAGGTGCTCCTGAACTCCCAGATCCCAGTGTACTTCAGGCGCCAAGAGTCGGCACTTGCCTTTTGCCTCTGTTGTGTTCTTCGGGCGGGCCCGAGCACAATCTATTTGATCCGCAGTCTTACTTCATGGTTATACCTGCTTTGTTTACGTCTTGCTCTACCTCGTACTGAGCATCGGCAGCGCCCGTGGGTGCACCGACGCCGCGGCCCGGCTGCTGCCACGGCCCCCGCTGCCGCTGCTGGCCGCGCCGGCGCACTCAGCTTGGAATTCTTCTGCGTCCGACTGCCCTAACCCAGGAGGAGAAAAAACACACAGACACAATTCATCGTCCACCCCCAGGAACATGGGAAAATATGGGAAGTGGGGGGGAAGACAGAAGCCCAGAAAGTATGAGAACATATGGGGAATCCTTTGATTTGTGTGTATTTATTTGTATGTTTCCTGGGGCCCCTGCCCTGACCCTCCTCCAATCCTCCTGTCCTCCGCGGCCGCCCTGTCTGTCCAGTGCTCCCCTCTGGCACGCCGCCCAATGCGCGCATCCGTTGCCCCGGATCGCCGCCCGCTGGAGCAGCTCCTGCTGCCGCACCGCCGACGACAAGACGGGCGCGTGACTCGCTCCTTCCTGCTTCTAACGGCTGCTTCTTGGGCTTCTTCCTGCTTCTAGCGGCTTCCTGCTCCTCCTGCTTCCTCCTGCTTCCTCCTGCTTCTTCCTGCCTCTTCCCGCTTCTTCCCGCTTCTCTTTCTGCCCGCGTCTGCCGACGGGCCGGCAACGAGTCGCACGCGTCTGGGGTCTTCCCGCCGCGCGGCAGCGCGCGCCCCCCGGGGGGGCATCGACTGAGATAAGGTTGGGACTCCTGGCCCGCGCGTGGGCGCCGCCGTCGCCGCCGTCGCCCTAAGATGGGCGCTCTTGGGTCGACCTCTCCTTGGAGCAGGAGGGACAGACGCACACGGGCACCTTTCTGGACGCGTCGCAAACCCCCATGCCATCACAAGACGATGCCCATGAGAGTTGGCGGGGGGCGGCGAGAGGGGGAGACACGTACAGTCACACAGCGAGGGGGGCTCGGGAGGCTCCGTGGCCATCTCGCGCCCTCTTGGCGCGGTCTTGGGGCCGCTTGGGGCATCTTGGGGGACATCGTGAGCCAGCTCGGGCTATCTGAGCCATTTTGGATCCTTCATCTTGGGCTCTCTGAGGCTGCTCGGGGGCCTCTTGGGTGCCTCTCGGGTGCCTCTTGGAGCCCTCTTGGGGCCTCTTGGGGGGCTCTTGGAGCGCTTTGGGGGACCTCTTGGGAGCCCTGGAAGGCCTCTCGGGGCTATCTTGGAGGCGGTCGGTCAAAAGAGGGGTGGTACTCGGAGGGGGGGTACTCGATTTTCCCCCCCCCCCCCCCCCCCGGAAGGCCACGATCCTCGTGAGGGGTCTCGAAAATTGGCCCTCCCAGGGGCCGAAATAGAAGCCTCCGACACCTCGCGACCCATCCTAAAAAACCTAACGGAGGGGAGGGGGACGGTTCCCTCCCCGAAGGGAAGAGAGGTTGTGAAAGAAACAAGACATCCTCGTTAGACCACCAGTCGCCCAAAGGGCTGGTGGGATTAGTCGTCGGCTCCCAGGAAGCATGGGAATCTATGGGAAGTGGGGGGGGAAGACGAAGCCCAGGAAATATTGGAAAATCTTGGGAGTCCTGGGATTTGTGTGTATTTGTTTGTGTGCCCCTGGGCCCCTCTACAGAACCTGGTGAGCCGCTCTCCCAGTGAGTTTTCTTCATCGTCATGCTACCGACTTTTCTTCATCGTTATCTTATTTTGACCACCCTCTTTGGTGTATATATCCCCCGCTGCCTGCTCCACGCAATCGCCCTGTGCGCGATCGCTGCCTGACTACCTCAGGCCACGGTGCATTGCGTGAGCTTGCCCATGGAGGCCGGCTCGTGTGACAAGGCCGGCTCGTGTGACACTCCCGGTCTGCTGGGCGATCTTTAGAGTCGGCAGTGTGGCGCCAACCTTGGCGAGAAGACATCTTGTGGTCGCGTACTCCTCCTTTTCTTCCTTTCCTCTATATGTCGGGAAACAAGCAATGACTCAAGCATGCGCTCGGAGGTCCGAGCGGATTTCTTGGATCGGCGCTGGACCCTCCTCCCCAGCGCTCGGAGCGCGCCCCGGGGTGGCGCCGGAGGCGACGCCGGGGGGCTCCGCCCAAGAAACCCGCGCGGACCCCCGAGCTTTTGTGTTTATGCCGCTGCCTGCTCCCTTTCAACGCTGCGCAGCAGAAAAAGTACTCCAGATTTCGTGATAAAAGGGAGGAGGTCTGGACCCTCCAAGACAAGCCATTTCAGACCCCCCCCCGTGGGAGAACCATCCAAAACATCGTCCCCAGCCCCCCCCAGGCCCTCCAAGATAGCCTGCAAGAGACCCCCCCCCGAAATGAGACCCCTCTCCCTTTATTTCGAAATCTGGAGTAAGGGGTTGTGCCCCGGGGGGGAGGTGCGCCGCGATCCCCGATCCCGCCGCCCTCCCCCCGACGGTCGGCCTGCTGGCCTGCGCCTCGCCCAGAGGAGGCCCCTGCGGCTCCGCAGGCGAGGGCCCAGCGCCAGCCCATCGGCGCTGCCCTGCCGAGTCCAGGTCCCCTCTGCAGTGCCGGTTCGCTCGCACGAAGCCACAACCATGAGGGCAGAAGGGAGCAGTAATTGCACCAACAAGATTGCCCATCGGTCGTTGAGAGTAGTATTTTTGGATTCCCAGATCCCAATCTATTTTCAGCGCCTTCCTACTTCAAGAGTCGAGTGGTGTTCCCTCTTCCCTCCTCTTCAGGAGGCGGGCGGAAGCCCAGTATATTTCCAACGCCTTCCTACTTCATGTTTCTACCTACTTCTTCCGACCGATGGTTATACCTCGGAGACTCACAAACCCTCAAATCGGGTAGCCGGCTGTGCGACACCCCAGGGACGATGCTTGGTCCCAGTAAAGGGGAGCATCCCGCCGCAGGCTCACGGACTGCGGTAAACATAAAAGTGTGGGGTCCAGATGGCGACCTCTACTGCACAAAGTCCATCCTGACAGCAGGTTTAACTCCAACACCGCAGGCACGAGGAAGACCTTCAGTGAAACAGCGCCGACATGAAAGCCCCGACGCAACCCTACGGTCGGCCCGGCGGGCAGCCACAGTAGCCGCACAAGTGCGAAGTTTTGATACGATCTCGCCGAAAACCAGACTGGAAGCATCAGAAGACACCTGCAAAGCAAAACCCCTTCAGTTGGAACATCCGCTTGCTGTACTCCCAGGGGCCCTCAAGGGGCGGTGTGGAGGGTGCCGCAATGGACGTGGATATACGCACGGCGTGCTTCCGAATAACGTCACGTCGCACTGCTGACCCGTGCATAACTTGCGTCGCGAATTGTGGCAATTGCCGTAGGTTGATCAGCACCACGTGCGCCAAGAGCCTGCCTCGCTCGCCACCAGCACGTCCGTCTCCCGACGAAGCTCTTGGGGTCGTGCTGGGTAGGCTGTGCGAGGGAGAACCCAACAGATGTCGATTCCAGGTCTATGCGTTCCACCCTGGGCTAGGTCCCCCTTCTCCTCCTTCTCCTCCTCCTGGATCCTCCCTCTCCTCCTCCCCCTCCTCCTCCTCCTCCTCCTCCTCCTCCTCCTCCTTCTCCTTCTCCTTCCCCTCCTCTCCTCCTCCTGCTCCTCCTCCTCCTCCTCCTCTCTCCTCCTCCTCCCCTCCTCCTTCTCCTCCTCATTCTCCTCCTCCTTCTCCTCCTCTCCTCCCTCCTCCTTATTCTCTCCTCCTCCTCCTCCTCCTCCCTCCTCCTCCTCCTCCTCCTCCTCCTCCTCCTCCTCCTCCTCCTCGGAATCGGAATCGGAATCGGAATCGGAATCGGGGTCTCAAGGCATGTGACATGGTTGCCGATCTAAGCACGGTGGGTCAAGGTGGAAAGGGGGAAAGAGAGGAGGGGCGTCAGGCCCACGACCACCTCCTGTCGGGCTCCCACCAGGCCTCCTCAGGAGGGCCACAGACGTACTGGTTAAGGGCGTCTGGCAGACAAGAGTGGACAGGAGAGAGCAATTGCAGCAACAGCTCTTTCTCACAGGTACTGCCTCCTGCGTGGAATCCTCCAGTAAAGCACAACATGAGCCTGGCTCCTGCAGTGAAGCCTGTCATAGTGTCTGGTCTGACCAGATCCTTCATCCTGCCCAAGCTGAAAGGGGAAACAACGGAGGAAGCGAGAGCCTCGAAAGCAAATGTCACTCCTCTAACAGCGGCGGCGGCATGCACAACTCCCGCGGCCTTGTGCAGCTGGTTCCCGTTTCTCAGGATCTGGGTTTCAGTGGTTGAGAGATCCCTCCTCCCCCTCCTCCTCCTCCTCCTCCTCCTCCTCCTCCTCCTCCTCCTCCTCCTCCTCCTCCTCCTCCTCCTCCTCCTCCTCCCCCTCCTCGACCTCCCCTCCTCGGGTCGCCTAATTACGGCCCCGGGGGAAACCGTCCACCCCCTTCCCCTTCTGCGGGAGGCGCAGGTTGGCTGTGACGCGCGTCCGCGGATTATGAGAAGGCAGCGCCATGGGAAGAGATGGGAGGGAGGGACGGGTGGTCAGACGAGGCGCGAGCGCACCCCGGTTGCCCACCTCCCCTTCTGCCCCCCTCCGCCCGCCCCCAGCCCGGCAGGCGTCGGCCCCCGCGTCGTGGCGAGCGCTCGTCGAGGGGTGCGAGGAGACGCGCGCGCCCGCTCCGTTGCCGGCTGGCCACCAGCTTCGAACTTGTCCCTATCCCTAAGATTGACACGCCAAAAGGCGATGACAATCTTAGGGATGCGCCCACAAAACTTGAGGGAATCCCTGAGATTGGCATCGTGACGAGGCGATGCCCAGCACAGGGATAGGGATAATGTTCTAGGCTGGGAAGGAGGGGGGCCTTCGAAGCGCAACAAGTTGCAGAAACATGCGGCGCGGGCGTTCGTTAAGGAGCGCTGCGCCGCGAAGGAGGAAGAGGCACCCGTACCGGTACCCTTGCCTCGGTTTCGCCTGTTTGGGCCTCTTGGGAGGCCCTCTGTCGCCACCGCTGAATACGCCTCGAACTTCTGGTTGTAGAACGCACCACAGGAGATGCCTGGGGCGTAGCGGTATTGGTACTGGTTCCCACAGTCAATGGATGTGCCCAGGGGGCGTGCGTTGAGGAATGTGCTCAGGGGCTTCAGACCTTGGAGGCTTCCTTACCCTACTCCAAATCCCTTATTAATCGTTCCCTGGGTCCGGTTTTTTCAGGCGCCTGTTTTGCAACTGGGGGGGTTCTGGTTTATCAGGGCGCTTTCTTTGGATTGCAGCTTAGGGGGTCCGATTAATTCAGGCGCCCCGTCGAAGAGGGGGGTCCGGAATATTAGGTCGCATTTGGAGGAGGGGTCCGTTTTTTTAGGGGGGTCGATTTATGTATCAGGGATTTGGAGTACACCGGCGGCAGTGATGTCCATGACCCGTCCACGATTGGAGTTCCATCGGCTCCCAGACGCCTGCTTTCTGTATCCCACGGCTTCTTGAAACCAACGCCCTCAGCGTCAGAGTTGTGCTCTGCGCCTCCCCATTCTCTCCTCATTCTCCTTCTATTATTATTCCTCCTTGTCTCCTCCCTCTCTTTCTCCTCTCCTTCTGCTCTGTTTTCTTCTTATCCTTCTCCCTCCTTTTGCTTCTCTCCTTCTCCTTCTCTCTCTTCCTCCTTTTCTTTCTCCCTCCTTCTCCTCTCTTTCTCTCTCCCTTCTTCTCCGTTGAATTTCAGTTCCTTCCTGGCTGTGTCGACCAACACATTTGCCCGGCGAAGGACCCAACCATGTGCAGTTGTGAGTGACGCAGTTGTGAACATCATCTTCGGTGGGGCGCCCTATGGGGCCACGAACCGTGTGAGGGGTGTGCCGAAGTTTGTGGGGTGGAGGCGGATGCGGACACTGCCACTGGAGCCTTCGGTGGAGCTGGCTGTGGGGCCACGAACCGTGAGAGGGGTGTGCCGAAATGGGGCAGCGGCGCCATGCGGACCCTGCCACTGGAGCCTTCGGTGGGGCTCCCTGTGGGGCCACGAACCGTGTGAGGGGTGTGCCGAAATGGGGCGGCGGCGCCATGCGGACCCTGCCACTGGAGCCTTCGGTGGGGCTCCCTGTGGGGCCACGAACCGTGAGAGGGGTGTCCCGAAATGGGGCAGCGGCGCCATGCGGACCCTGCCACTGGGGCCTTCGGTGGAGCTCCCTATGGGGCCCCGAACCTTGTGAGGGGTGTGCCGGAATGGGGCGGCTGCGCCATGCGGACCCTGCCACTGGGGCCTTCGGTGGAGCTTGCTATAGGGCCACGAACCGTGTGAGGGGTGTGCCGAAATAGGGCAGCGGCGCCATGCGGACCCTGCCACTGGGGCCTTCGGTGGAGCTCCCTGTGGGGCCACGAACCGTGTGAGGGGTTTGCCGAAATTGGGCGGCGGCGCCATGCGGACCCTGCCACTGGAACCTTGGGTGGGGCTTCCGATGGGGCCACGAACTCCGTGAGGGGTGTGCCGAAATGGACATGCGAAGCACAGAGGCAGGGATGGGAGGAGAGGCGCGGCTGGGAGATGAGAGGGAGAGGGTGCAGCGGGAGGAGGAGTGAACGCGGGGCGCCGTCTCTTCAAACCAAAGACCCAACACGACAGGATGGTTGGGGGAAAACGCCCTCACCGTAGTCTGTCGACGCCTCGCGCGGGTTTTTTGGACGGCGCTCGGGCACCCCCGGGCGCCGCCCCGGGCGCCCCTCCGCGCGCCAGGGAGGGGAGGGGCGTCGGCGCCGATCCAAGAAAGCCAGGCGGATCTCCGAGGAGGTGTGTCTACGCTGTGTTTTCTGCTCCTCTGGGGCTGTCTCGGTGAGAGTTCCTGGCGCCGCAGCTGTTCCTCCGCCCTGTTCCAGGAGAACGGAGAATGACATGGACATGACAACTCGGGGGACCGCGCGGATTTCTCTCGGATCGGCGCTGGCGCCCCCCTGGCGGCGCCTCCAGCGCCGCCCTTCGCGCACTCCGCGCGCCAGGCAGGGGGGTCGAGCGCCGATCCGAGAAACCTGCGCGGACCTCCGTGTTTTTTGTATGTCTGTGCCATTGCTCGTTCCCCCTACTTCAGTTCGGCTGCACGCACGAGCGACCCTGGGTAAGAGTGACCCTGGGTAAGAGTGATCCTGGGTAAGAGTGACCCTGGGTGAGCGTGACCCTGGGTGAGCGTGACCCTGGGTGAGAGTGACCCTGGGTAAGAGTGACCCTGGGGAAGAGTGACCCTGGGTAAGAGTGACCCTGGGTATGAGTGACCCTGGGTAAGAGTGACCCTGGGTATGAGTGACCCTGGGTAAGAGTGACCCTGGGTGAGAGTGACCCTGGGTAAGAGTGGCCCTGGGTAAGAGTGACCCTGTTTTTAAGACGCGGGCCCGAGACCCGGCGGGAGTTCCCGCCCAGTCTCGGGCCCGCGTCTGCGGGGCGACGTGTCCGGTGGTCACGGGGCGCCCTCGTGGCCACGGCTGGAGGCGCCTCGGAGCTCCCAGGTCGGAGCGCACCCCGGGAGAGGTCCAGGGTTCAGTCGGGCGTGCCCCTCTGCGGGAGGAATACTAGAAGTAAGACCTAGTCTGGGGACGATGTCCTGAGTCTTTGTTGGGCTCCTTTGGGGCACTTTTGGGGGTATTCTGATTTTCCGTCCAAGTGCAGGAGGAGGAGGAAGGAGGAGGGAGGAGGGAGGAGGGAGGAGGGAGGAGAGAGGAGGAGGGAAGAGGGAGAGGGAGGAGGGAGGAGGGAGGAGGGAGGAGGGAGGAGGGAGGAGGGAGGAGGGAGGGGGGAGGGAGAGGGAGGGAGGGAGGGAGGGAGGGATGGAGGGAGGGAGGGAGGGACACGCCCGGCATCAAGTCCAGGGGTCGGCTTCGACCCCCGCTCCGGGGCAGCGCCTGGGGAGAGGCTGCGGGCGCTCCCGGCGGCGCTCCCGCCTGCGGGGGCGCGGGGGCTCTCCGGCGGCCGCGC
>CAUYUJ010000487.1:25000-35000 GCA_963575745.1 Prorocentrum cordatum
CACCACGGCAGCAGCACCACCAGCTACCACGCGACACAGCAGCGACAGCTTCTCCACCTACGCAGCAGTGGGCAGCGGACGCCAACTCCAGCGCACGCCGACATCCAAAATTAAACAATGCAACCGCCTGCGTACCTCGCCGACGCCCATTTTACAAACTCGGTGGACAATGACGACATCCTCACCTACATCCTCGGAGGCACCCCCAGGCACCCCCTAACCTTCACCGCCCTCTCTTCTTCTTTTTGGAGCCCCTCTCCCCCTTCTCTTCGCCCGCTAACCCTTGCCTCCTCGCACCACCGCGCTCGCAAGCACCCCTGGAACAGGGGAGTGGGGCGGGAGCAGCGCGGCCACAGCACGGGGGTGGGGAGGGAGACCCAACAAGTCAGCATCGGTGCAGGCCGCCTCGGGGGCACAGCCCAACGGCGGCCGTGGACCACCCGACCGCGCCTCGCTGAGCCACCTCTCCCTCTCCTCGGGGGGGGGCGTGCCTCGCTCGGGCCACCTCTCCCGCCTGCTCCCCCCTTTGCTCCCACCTCTCGCGCTTTCCCTTCGCTCCGCTGCGCGCAGCCTCTCGGCCACCCTGCTCTGCACTGTCCACTGCGCCCATGCCCACTCACCCGCCCCCCCCCCCACGCGGCCCATTCCCGCTGCGCCGCCGCGTCGCACCGCGCCTCTGGCGACCCTGCTCCTGACGTCTGGACCTCAGGGAGGGGAGGCGGGCCCCCACTGAGCGCAAGGCACTCTGAGGTGGATCACAGCTCCCCCCATGGGGGTGGGGCCCGCGCTCGGGGCCACCTCCGCACCCGCACAGCGCCTGCGCATACAGGCGCCACCAGCCTCACCCGACCTCCCTCCCCAGGTCACTTATTGTCAGCTTCTCTGTTCACCTTTTGGGTTTTTTCTTACCCTGCCCATGGCGTTGGCGAGGGAGAACCGTCCGCAGCTCGAAGGAGGAGGAGGAGGAGGAAAGGAAGGACGAGGAGGAGGAGGAGGACGAGGAGGAGGAGGAGGAGGAGGAGGACGACGACGAAGAGGAGGAGGAGCAGGAGGAGGAGGAGAGGGAGGAGTAGGAGGTGGAAGAGGAGTGTGAACAAGAGGAGGAGGAGGAGGAGGAGGAGGTGGAGGCCACTTCCCCCTTTCTCCGCGCTTCCGTGGTGCCGGCCCCCCATCCCAGGCAGGGGGCTCGACTCGCTCTGGGCTGGCGCGCCGATGATGCTGGTCGCCCGTCAGGGGGGGGGGGCGGCCTCTGCGAGGCTACGGCTGTGGCTAGCAGGGCCGGCACGCTGATGGACTGACGGCCTCATCCCTCATCTGGCCCCCCCCTGCCTCGCTCTTCCCTCCCTCGCGCTTCCTCATCCCGCCTCCCTTTTTGCATGCTTCCCTCTGTCCCTCCTGCCCTCCATCCCTTCCTCCTCCCGCCTCGTGTGCCTTCTCCAGGTATCTCCTCCTCCTCCTCCTCGTGCTCCTCCTCCTCAGCCCCTCTTCCTCCTGAACTCACTGCCCTGGATAATAAATCATCCCCCCCTTAGCGCCCGGTCTTGATTATTTCTAGCCAAGACGGAGTTGGTTGGGGGAGAGGGGCGGGGGGGCAGATTTTCATCATCGCGGGGGGAAGTTCCAAATCGAAGTGATTATCTTCCTATGTTGAATTGAAGCATCGTCACGGGAGTGTGGCAGGTCTGTGGGATTTACGATTTCTCTACAACCGCTATTGTTACGAAAACGACCACGATTATTACTACTACTGTCTATTACACCGACGACGACTACTATTACTACTACTACTGCTTTTATTATTATTCCTGCTACTACTACTACGACGATTCCGACTACTACTGTTACTACTACTACTACTACTACTACTACTACTACTACGACTACTACTACTACTACTACTACTTCTACTACTACTACTACTACTACTACTACTACCACTACTACTACTACTACTACTACTACTACTACTACTACTACTACTACTACTACTACTACTACTACTACTACTACTACTGCTGCTGCTGCTGCTGCTGCTACTACTACTACTACTACTACTACTACGTCTACGTCTACTACTACTACTACTACTACTGCTACTACTACCACGACTACTACTACTACTACTACTACTACTACTACGACTACTCTTATTGCTATTACTACTACAACTACTGCTACTGCTACTACGACTGCTACTAACATTACTACTGCTACTGCTATTACGACGACGACTACTACTACTACTACTACTACCACTACTACTACTACTACCACTACTACTACTACTACTACTACTACTACTACTACTACTTCTACTACTACTACTACTACTACGACTGCCACCATTATATCACGCCGAGTACTAGTACTACTACTACTACTACTACTACTACTACTACTACTACTACTACTAATACTACTACTACTAGTACCACCACTACTACCTCTACTACCACCACTACTACTACTACCACTACTACTACTACTACTACTACTACGACTACTACTACTACTTCTACTATTCCTCCTACTACTACTTTTGCAACTATCACGACTGCTACTACTACAACTACTACTACCACTATTACTACTACTACTACTACGATTATTGCTAATTGTACTGTTACGACTACTACTACTACTACTACTACTACTACTGCTACTACGGCGACGACTTCTACTACTACGACTACTACTACTACTACTACTACTACTGCTACTACGATTCCTGCTACTACTACAACTACTACTAGTACGATTACCAGTCCTACCACTACTTCTACTGCTGCTACTACTACTACTACAACTACTATTACTATTACTACTACTACTACTAGTACTACTACTACTACTACTACTACTACGACTTCTACTACTGTTGTTACTACTGCCACGCTTACTACTATCACCTCGACGACTACTACTCCTTCTCCTACTACTACTACTACTACTACTATTACTACTACTACTACTACTACTACTACTACTACTACTACTACTACTACGATTACTGTTACTACTACGACTGCACTACTACAACTACGACGACAACGACGGCGACTACTACAATTATTTGTTCGACTACGACGACGATTTCTACTACTACAACCACGACTACTATACTACTACGACTACTACCACTGTTACCATTAGATCGACGACTTCTCTTGCCATTGCGATGAATACTACGACTATTCGTACTACTACTACTACTACTACTACTACTACTACTACTGCTCTCACCACCACTGCTACTACGCCTGCTACTACTACTGCTTCTCTTCATATTAGTAGTACGCTACTACTACTACTACTACTACTACTACTACTACTATTATTACTATTACTACTACTACTACTACTACTACTACTACTACTACCACCACCACCTTCTACTACTGCTACGACTACTGCTACTACTCGTCCTACTACTACTTCTACTACTGCTACCGCTATTACCACTATACGACTACTGTATTACTTGCCGCTACGACCATTACTAGTAGTACTACTACGATTACTTTCACTACTCTTACCACTACGCTCACGACTACTACTTCTACTACTACGACCTTAACTACTTTTACTACTACTACTACTACTACTACTACTACTACTACTGCTACTACTACTACTACTACTACGACTACTACCACTACCACTGAAACTGTTACTACTACTACTACTACTACTACTACTACTACTACTACTACTACTACTACTACTACGACTTCTACGGCTATTGCTACTACTACAACCGCCACTACAGCTACCACAACGACTACTACGGCGACGGCGACTACTTTTATTATTACTGTTACTGCTGCTACAACTACCCCTACGGCTGCTACCACGGTTTGTGGACATTGTATTATTAATATATTACCAATCCGGTTACTCTTACGACTGGTTATGCTCGTACTGCTTCCACGACAGCTACTTGACTATCGTGGCGAGTACTACCACCACCTCTACTTCTACTACTACCTCTACTACTACTACTACTACTACTACTACTATTACTACTACTACTACTACTACTACTACTACTACTACTACTACTACTACTACTACTACTACTACTACTACCACTACTGCTACGAAAGCAACGACACCTACGAATATTAGTACTACTACTACCCCTACTACTACTACTACTACTACTACTACTCCTACTACTACTACTACTACTACTACTACTACTACTACTACTACTACTACGACTACTACTATTTCAGAGGCTGTTCGGTAGCCTGTGTGTTTTCGCATATGCAGTAAGCGAATGCCCGCGCAGCGACGACGACGACGATGACGGTGGCAGCGGTGATGATAGAGCGTGCTTTGAGGCAGTCATGTCCCCATCGCGTCTCGCAGTGCTAACTACCGAACATGCGGTGACTGCGCTCATCTCTTATGCGCTCCACACTGGTCAGCGTGAGTACCCACGCTGCACCCTTACATTGAAAAAAGCGACAGCCCCAAACTTTGCGTTTTAAGCAGCTTCGCCAGCGCCTGAACTCAGCGGCCCAGCAGCTTGGCCAATGACTTGAGCGCGCCCTCAGACGTCGTCTCCGAGTGGCGCTTGTTGTACCGATACAGCCACGACCAAACGCGGTCGCGAATGTCCTCGTCAAGCACGCGGTGCACCGAACCCTTGACCGAGCGTTTCTTCGCGTGCGTGATGGGGATCGCCTTGTCGAGCTCACGCCAGGCCCTGTCGATGCACTGCGTGCCCGCCAGCGTAGACAATTTCTTAGCATTGCGGCTCCTCCCGCGCACGGCCTTGGTGAACTGGTTGTTCTTGTGCGACACCTGGTGCACCCTGAACTTCTTCTCCCTGTACTTGGTGGACGCGAGTTTGGGCCACGCCTTGTTGCCGTCGGTGTGGACGTTGGACTTCGGGGCGATTCTGTCGAGCAGGGAAGTCGCCAAGACGCCCTGGTACGACTCCGGAGGCGGGCGCGCCCTCGGTGGGACAAGCTTGTGGAACGGCAGGAAAGACAGGTATAGCTTGCCCATGCCCCGCTGGATCGCGCCAGCGACTTGCACGTACAGCTGGAAGTAGCTCGGGGGCTTCCTGACGCATTTGTCCTGAATCAGGTGCTGGTAAGACTCATTCTTCGGCGACACGTGGATCTTCGCGACCTGGTGGGCGTCCAACTCCACGTCGCCCCCGATCGTGCCTCTCCGATTCAGCAGCTGGCCCTGCCTCGCATCTGCGTCGCGACACATCTTCGCGAACCGCCGGGCAATGAACTTGCCGCACCCCGCGTTGGCCGCGAGGGCGCTGGGGCCAGGCGGGGCGGTGCGGTCATGGCGGGAGTACTCCTTCAGCAGCGCCAGCGCCTGCTGCGGCAGCAGCCGCATCTGGTTGAAAGGCGTCAGCTGCATGACGTAGAAGCGCCTGTTGCAGCTCCACGCGTTGCGCCGGTAGAACGCGCGCCCCGAGCCCCCGATGCGCTGCTGGTGCAGGTGCGCTGACAATGCCACTCCACAGCACGGGCACTTCTTCGGAATCTTGATGATGCCACAGTCCTTCAGCTGGCGTACGGCGCTGTCCAGCGCGACGGCGTCGTTCTTGATGAAGAGCTCCTTGCGCCCGCTCGCCCCGCGAACCAGCTGGTTGGTCACCTTCCTCTTCGCAGCCTGCTTGGTGCTCACTGCAGGGTTCGGGGTGTACGCCTTGCGCCGCTTCTTCACAGCTGCGGCGCCCGTCGTCCGAACGCCCATGCGCGGCTTGGTCCCCCTCTGTCCTGCCCGCAGCTTCAAGACAGCAAGTAACTCTCGAATCTTCTTCGCGCCCGTCGCCTTGCACGTGGCCACGGTGCGCCCCGTCTTGCCGCAGCAAGTGCAGCGCCTGCACGCGCGCGCCGCGGGCGCTGGCGACCCGCGCCGCAGGCCCATCGGGGCGCCAGGTGAGCGGGCACAGCCCACGAGCGCTGACCTCGAACGAGCTCGAGCCAAAACGGCCGCGGGAAGCAACAGGGGTGCCGAGGCAATGGCATGGCTTAGCAGCAGCGGCAACACATCCCAAGCTTTTCAACCTCGGAGGCCCCGTCCCCGCAGACATCACAGACGTCCGAGCACACGTTCGGGTGCCTATACATCTCTTATGCAAGCAGCTCTGGCAAGCATGGATACCCACGCCGCAGCGCCCAGACCACCCCACCTGGCGAGACGCCCCATCGGGCCCAGGACGCGTGGCCCAGCGGACCTCAGCCCGCCGCGCCACCCTGAACAGGGCGCCCTGCCCGCTGTCACGGCCTCACTTCTCACTTCGCCTAGTCCATGCTGCCCCCGAACCCGAACACGTCCTCCTCCTCCTCGCCTGCGAACGCTTGCTCGTCTTCGTCGGCGTCCGCCCTCGCGGCGTTCGCGTCCCTCATGAATGCCTCGTACAGGTCATCCATGGAAATCGGGGTCTCCTCGCAATCGTCGACAGAAATCGCATGCTCCTCGCTGTCCAGGTCGGGCACCTCGATGCACTCCTTGCTCGCGGCGAGGGCCGCCGACCGCTCCAGGAAGACGTCGTTCTCGATGAGGATGGCCGCGCACGAGGAAGCGCCGTCGCCCACCCTGGACCTCTTGGAAGGAGGCTCGTCCGTCGCGTCCACGTCAATGGGGTTCCGCTTTGTCTGGTCGGCGAGTTCGGAGTTCATCGTGAAGAAATCCTCTTCCTGCTCGCGCTTCACCTGCACGCTAAGGACGTCCTTCGCTTTCTGGGCGATGTAGGAGCCCTCGCTCTTGTACGTGACGATCGTGGAGGTCGTGTGCAAGCCCCGAGGCCGGGCGTGGACGTAGTGCTCGGTGTTCGCGATCACATTGACACGCTTGAAGATGGCCTCCAGGTCCGCCTCAGAACACGGGGGGAAAGCGGGCCTCACCATTTTGATGAAGGCCTCGTTCGTGATGCGGTCCGCTGCGCCCCCTAGGACAGCCCCTGCCCTGACCTGCCTGCCGTCGAGCGCGACCGTTGGGTCGAGGCTGGCGTCGAACTCGTTATCGGCCATCATCCTGGGTTGGCACTGCACGAACTTACTGGCGCCCCACCTCTCACGGGTGAGGGGCTCCCTGCAGCTGACGTCCAAGAAGCTTTTGAACACCTTCACGGACAGGTCCGACATGTCGCCGTCGTCGAGGCAGCAGCCGCACCAGCGCTCGCCTGGCTCGTCGCGGTAAAAGTCGAGGTCCGTCGCCGTCTTAAACATGGGAACAACGTCGGTGTCGCGGGCTCCCTGGTCCTTAATGTGGAACCTCGAGAGGGCCATCATCAGCGCATGCATCAGAGGTGTCTTGCCCATGCCGCCGAGGCCAAGGAATATGATCGACTTGCGCTTCAGCGACGGAATCAGCGGCTCTAAGATCTTCTGCGCCCATAGCTCCACGTCGCCCCACGCGATCGGCAGGTGCGTGTACTTGCTCGCCGTCACCGACTTGCTCCGCAACTGCGCGAGACACTCTCGGATGTCTTTCTTGTCGAATCACTTGATCTTGCTGTCTGGGTCCGCGAGCTCCTGCAGCGTCCACGCCGTCTGTTTCAGGTCGGCGTTGTTGTACGGCGTGTGCGCGCGGATGCAATCGATCGCCACTCCTATTTCGGATTGGCTGACCACCCTGTCGGCCAAGTTTTGGTCGAACGACCACCAGCGATACTGCAGCAGGCCACCGAGCTTGTCCAACATGAAGTTGAAAGCGAGTGCGCCGACTCTCACCTGATTGCCCCAGTTAATCTTCATCAATACGCCCTGGCACACCGCGCCGTACACATCGTACTCCTGCCGATCGTCGAACTTATAGTGCTTGATGATGGTGCACGAGTTCTCGGCGGCGGCCTCCTTGAGCATGACGATCTGCAACTTGAACGGACACACGACGACGGCCGCCGGCTTCATCTTACCAGGCAGGTTCATGTACATCTGCTGCGCCATGAAGCCTGCGATCTCGTCTGGGTCGAAGGCGTCAGTGTAGCTTTGGACAACATCAACGACGTGCGTCATTTTTCCTGAAGATTGGTCCAGAGATGTGAGCGGCAAGTCCATCTTGCCTGTGACGCCGTTCTCCTGCTTTCCAGAGAAAGCGCATTTTGGCAGCTGCTTAATCTTCAGCCCCTTCGCGATGCTGCACGCCATGGCGAACGTGTAACGCGGCTCGCCCGTCTCCGCCTGCACCTCGGGTTCCTCAGCCAAAGAATTGGGAGCACCCACGACGGCGGCCATGGGGGGCGAAAGCTGCAGCGTCAACTCTCGACGGTGGCGACGTGTGCGTGATCACTACGATACTTGAGCCATAACAGCGGCGACGGTATGATGAGGTGATGTGATGAATGATGATCGGGGCGGGTTGGCCCACCGAGGGCTCTGCCGGGCCCCGGGGGGGGCAGTGTTTCGGGGGGGCCGTTTCGGCGACTTTCTCGTGCAAAAAATAAGGGAAAACTGAACCGAGTTAAGAAAACTCGGCTGAGTTATGAATTGCAAAAGCTGCAACCGAAGAGAACCAACAAATTACATCTAAGGTGCCCAAGGGGGCCCCCATACTGCCCAAGAATCCTCCAGGACGGCCCCAAGAAGGCCCGAAAACCAAAGAAATACATTTAAAGAGCCCAAAAGCGCCCCAAGATCGCCCAATAATCCTCCAGGACGGCCCCATGTCGGCCCGAAAGCCCCAAAAAATATATCCAATGGGCCAGAGAGGGGCCCAAGATTGCCCAAGAATCCTCCAGGACAACCCCAAGACGGCCCGAAACGCCTCCATGACGGCTCCAACACAGCCTGAGAGACCCTTAGGAGACTCAGTAATGCCCCAAGACGGCCCGAAGAGCCCCCGAGAGGTCCCGATACACCCCACATTGCGCACCCCAAGGACCCAACGAAGCCTCTGAGAGACTCCCCACCGCACGCCTTGAATAGCCCACCGAGTGGTTTCCACGAGCCCAGGAAAGGCGCTCACGAGGCCTTCCGCGTTGCATCTTTGGGAGGGAGGAGGAGGGAGGAAGGAAGGAAGGAAGGAGAGGGAGGAGGTTGACGAAGGAGGAAGAAGGGAGAGGCAGGAGGAGAAGAGAGGGAGGAGGTTGACGAGCGCAGGACGAGCGGGGGGGCGAGGGAGGAAGAGAGAGGGAGGAGGTTGACGAAGACGACGACGACGACGAAGACGACGACAGGGGGCACACGTCACGGCCCCCTGCGCGCTCCCCGACGCATAACTGCCACGGGTGCTGGGCTGGCGCGACGGCGGGATTTGCCGCAGGATGCTGCGTATCTGCGTGCGAGCAGGAAGACTGCTCTCGCTAGAGGAAGCACGAACAGCGGCAGGACGAGGATGTTGGGAATGGGGGATG
Organism: Prorocentrum cordatum; assembly: GCA_963575745.1. NCBI lineage: Eukaryota > Dinophyceae > Prorocentrales > Prorocentraceae > Prorocentrum > Prorocentrum cordatum. The sequence continues at coordinate 34,335 of CAUYUJ010000487.1, forward strand.
AAGCAAGTGCGGTTGCCACGCTATATAGAAGCATACCCAGGAGGGAGGGGGGCGGCGGGGAGAGTTAGGGAGACGGGGGAGGAGGCGCGAGAACTGGGGAGGGCGAGAGGGGGGAGAAGCATCAGCAAGAAGAAAAGAGGGGAAATGGCGGGGCCTGCAGGGAGGGGAAGGGGGCGCGCTCGCGGAGCAAAATGAAAGTGGATTTTTTGTGGCTGCGCAGCAGCTGCGTGGATCACCTGCGGGCGGGCTTCTTCTTGAGCATGTGTTTCTTCACCTTGCCCTGCGGCGAGGGCGCCTCGTCCCGATCTTTGCCGCCCCACGAGCCGGTCAAGTATGTCTGGGTAGCATTCTGCGATCCATCCGTAACGAAGAAGTGTGGGAACATTTTCTTGGTGTCGTTTTCGAAAGTGATGGTCTTCGGCACCTGCTTGTACACGCGGTCGCACAACTGCTTCATGGTGTTCGTGCCGCGCGGCCCGCGCTGGCCGACGGCGTTCGCGATGCGCAGGAAGGCCGCCGAAGTCTTCCCGCCCTTGATGTACCCTGCCAGAGTCTCCTTGTCCATCCTGCAGGTGAACATTGGGAAGGCGCATCCGGCGTCCCACAGTTGCAGGAACTCCAGCGTATGGCTGAAGATCAGCGTGCCGCCGAACAACTTCATGTTTT
>CAUYUJ010000487.1:40000-52500 GCA_963575745.1 Prorocentrum cordatum
GGGGAGCTGCCCGGGGACCTCCATGCACGGGGCCCCGACGTCCGCTTCGGGGGCGTCCCTCTCCTCTTCCCCCTCGTCGCCGTCCTCGTCCCCGCCCTTCCCCCGCTTCTCCTCGTCTCCCTCCTCTTCGTCGCCGGCCTCTGCCGCCTTCTCCTCTCCTCCCGCCGCCTCGTCCTCTTCGTCGCCGTCCTCCTCCTCGCCTCCTCGCCCCCTCCTCGTCGCCGCGCCGTCGGGCTCCTCTTCCGCCTCCCCCGTCCCTCTCGGCTGGCCCGCTCCTTCTTCCGCGGCCTCCCCTGGTGCCCGCGCCCTGCCCCCCCCCCTCCGCGTTCGCGCTCTGCCCAGGTCTCTCGGTCGACCAAGCAGAGCTTCGAGGACCCTCGGTGCCCTTCTAGCGTCTGTACAGTCGGGGCCCTGAAGAAGGAACCCTTTTCGTTGGGGAGGGGCTCCGCGTTCCTTAAGTATGTCACAGCTTGCCTCAGGATTTCTTTATGTTTCCGACAGGAAATCGAAGGTTAACTTATGGAAAAAAGGGGCCTCGTTCCTTATTTAGGGTTCCTTAGGTCACCGCCCCGTCTGTACTCCAAATCCCTTATGAGTCGCCCCCCCCTCAAAAAAAACTGACCCCCCTCCAAGAATGCGACCTAATATTCCGGACCCCTCTCTTCGACGGGGCGCCTTAATAAGTTGGACCCCCTAAGTTCCAGTCCAAAGAAAGTGAAGTAATGAACCCCCCCCCCAGTTACAAACAAGCCGCCTTGAAAAACCAGACCCGGGGAACGATTAATAAGGGATTTGGAGTAGCAGAGAAGGGAGGGAGGACGGATCACAGGAGGAAGTGTTCCGATCTTGCTACCCTGCCCTCGTCGCACTGTGGGGTCAGCCTCTCGCTTCGGCTCAGAGGTCCAGGGAGCAGCGGCATTGTCACCTTTCGTGTCCCCCTGGAGGAAGGGTCAGACAGGCTTGGGACGAGGATAGGTCGTTCCAGAGCGTTCTGGGACGCTCTCGGTCTGGGGCGCTCAGTACATGCTCCAGAATTCAGACCCGGCAACTCAGAGATTCCCGATTCAGCATCGTCCGAATGTGTGTCGTCATCTTGGCAGGAGCTGTTGGGGAGGAGGAGGAGGAGTGTGGACGATTTTGCTTCGGGGCCTTGGCCCAGGGGAAGGCGGAAGGGGGATGGTTGCCCTTTTGCGGAGGAGGGTGGAAAAACATAGCAGTAAGGAGGGAGGGAGGGAGGGAGGGAGGGAGGGAGGAGGAGGAGGAGGAGCTGGAGGGCGGCCCGTCATGGCGTGATGCGACACCACATTTTAGGCGAGGTTGGTCCATTAATCGTCCCGCGTTTTTCGAGGAGGAATCTGTCTTTCGCAGGAACAAAAACCCATACCACACCGTTGTCCAGCTCGACGTTGAATCGAAGATAGAGCTTCTGGATTTGAGGCCATGGGGACGACGGTGACGGCGAGGATGATGAGTTGGAGGGCGAGCAGGAGGAACAGATGGAGCAGGATGGGGGACTCAGGATGATGAGGATCATGATGATGAGGACGAGCACGCGGTTCAGGACGACGAATCAGGGGAACCTCTTGAGGCCGTCCTTGGGGTCTTTCGGGCTGAGATCCGAGATGGCTTCGGTGGCCTTCTCGGGGCGATGTTGGGGCCAGCTTGGGCCGTTTTGCATTGCAAGGTCTACAATCTGAGAATGTTGAAAAATGAGAAAGCCATTGGGCGATTGGGCCGGCCCCCATGGCGTATTGGCCTTGTGGGGCGTATCGATCTGGCCCCAATGGGCCTCCAAGACTGCCCAGGAGGCGCCCGCGAGGGCTTCGGGACGGTGGCTCGGGGCCACGTCGTGCTGGGAGCCTGGGTGTGGAGCCTCGCTCCCGAGGCCTCGGAAGAGACGCCCGAGAAGCCCCGAAGCACGAGCCCCGCGAGCGCCCGAGAGTTCCAGAGGAGCCCGCGGTCGGGGGCCCGAGAGAGCACACGAGCCCAGGGGGTGCACCACCCCCACAATGGAACAGGGAGCGCACACGCCCAGGAGAGAGCGCACCGTCCCCCAAGAGCGCACCATCCCCCAAGCGTGCACGGATCCCTCCGCCTCCTCCTCCTCCTCCTCCTCCTCCTCCTCCTCCTCCTCCTCCTCCTCCTCCTCCCCCTCCTCCCCCTCCTCCTTCTCCCACTCCTCCTCCTCCCCTCCTCCTCCTCCTCCTCCTCCCTCCTCCTCCTCCTCCTCCTCCTCCTCCTCCTCCTCCTCCTCCTCCTCCTCCCTTCCTCCTCCCTTCCTCCTCCTCCTCCTCCTCCTCCTCCTCCTCCTCCTCCTCCTAAGTCCGTGCGAGCGCTGCCAAGACGCGCACGCCCCCCCAGAAGGGCACGAGAGGAGCCGGACGGGACCGGGCGGAGGACGGCCCGCTCGGTGAGCCTCGCGGCGCGCGCATCCCCGACGTTGACGTCGGGCACGTCCCTCTGCAGGAGGAATCTCCCAAAGTACTCCAGAGTTCGTAATAAAAGGGAGGGGGTCTGGACCCTCCAAGACAAGCGATTTCAGACCGCCCCCGTGGGAGAACCCTCCAAAACACCGTCCCCAGACCCCCCCAGGCCCTCCAAGATAGCCTGGAAGAGACCCCCCCCGAAATGAGACCCCCTCCCTTTTATTACGAAATCTGGGGTAGGCTAAAAATAGTTATGGGGCCGATTTGTTGGCGTATTTGTGCCTATTGTTGCTCCTTTTTCGCGACTGTGTCTAATTTGTCGTCCACCATCCCCCTGTGGGAGGACGCGCCCGACCTGACCCTGACGCGCGCACGCGCACTGCGTGGCAGCCGGCATCCTCACCGCCAGCCGCCGAGCCGCGCCACCGCAGGGCCTGCCCCGTGCCTGCCTGGGCAGCGGGGGTTCTCCCAGGCGGGCCCCTGGGCCCCGGGGCCGAGCAAACGCCGCTGCGCTCAGCTCCTCGCCGCTGCGCTCAGCTCCTCCTTCCTTCGTCTCAGCCACGCGCAGAGGGGGGTGGGGGGAGGGGGAGGGCTTCTTAGAAGCACCCCTGCTTCTTAGAAGGCGTGGGCTTTATCTATAGATGTGAGGCCGCCGCCTTCTCAGAAGCAGCCTCCTTCTAAGAAGCCCTCCCCCCTCCCTCCACCCCCTTGTGCGCGCCGCCAATATTCGGTAGCAACTCGTGGGAGCCTGGTATATCCTTTCAAAATTCCTTCTTTCGCGTCCGCTAGCGTCGATTAGCGTCTGGAGTCGATGAGGTAGCGCCGATCTAGAGTCGACCGGCGTCGATGAGCGTTGGTTTGGCGTCGATCAGCGTCGATCTAGCGTGGACCAGTGTCGATTCGCAAGAATCGACATGACGGTATGGGAGGGTTCCGCGAGTTGCCACCGAACCCTCCTCCCGGTCCCTCGGCTCCACATAGGGGTGGCGCCAACGCGGGCGGCGAAAGCGGAGCGCGCCGCCGGGCCTCACGGAGAGAAAGTCTTGACGAGCTGGGGTGCGTTGCGAGACTGCGAGGAGACTGCACGGAGAGACCTCGAGGCGCACGCTGAGCTCCCACTCGGGCCCCGAAGGCGGTTTGGTAGTGACTCTGAGCGCCGCTCGGCTTGCAGGCGCGGCGGCCGCCCGCCCCCCCCCCGTCTCCGCCGCCCCCGCGTGGAGCTGCACCGGCCTGGCCTGCGGGGCGTGTGCCCCGCCGGGCGCCGTGCGCGCGAGGGCTCGGCGGAGGGCAGGCACCCAGCCTCAGGGGGTGGGCTCCGAGGCGAACTTGCTGATGGGCCTGTCTTTCACCACTGCCACCGCCATGAGTTGGAGGGGGGAAGGAAGTGGAGGAGGAGGAGGAGGAGGAGGAGGAGGAGGAGGAGGAGGACCCCCTCCCCCTCCAACTTACGGTGGTGGAAGGGGAAAACAGGCCCATCACCCCCTCACTTGTTCGGTCATTAGCCGCGGGTGTCCTCAGGCTGCTCGTCGCGGCTCGCTTGTCTCAGGCCCCCGACGTCTTGGTTTTTGCCACGACGTCGACCCCTATAGAGGTCCCGACCGATTCCCCGGGACCGGTATTGCCTCCCGAGTCGCGTTTGGACTGGCCCGAGGGCCGGTAAGGGCCCCCCAAGAGGCCAGAGGTTAACGAAAGCCCTCCCGCCGCGAGAATGTTACGACGCTGGGGGGGGGGGGTCTGGGCTCGTTTCGTGTCTCGGCGGTAAGCGAGGGGGGGGGATGGAGAGGGAGAAGGTCTTCTCGGAAGGCGGCGGGACTTCTCGGAAGCCCTCGCGCCATCCGAGAAGTGTTCCGTGTCCTCGGGGGAGGCTTTCACATCGGTCGTTGGAAGTTGGTATTTCTGGAGTCCCAGACAGATTCCAATCTACTTCATAAGCGCCTTCCTACCTCAATGATCGAGTGGCTTCACCTCCGTCCGTCCTCCCAAGGGGGCGGGCGGACACCCAATCTATTTTCAACGCCTTCCTATTTCCTGTTTCTGCCTACTTCTTCCGACCGATGGGCATGACTCTGATCTTAAGGTTGGGGGACTCCAGAGCCTTCTGAGAAGGCCCGCCCCCCCTCAGTTCCCCCCGGGCTCGCCGCCGATCGACGGGGAGAGGGAGGTACTCTGGGGCGAGAAGGTGGCCTCCTCCTCCTCCTCCTCCTCCTCCTCCTCCTCCTCCTCTCCTCCTCCCCTCCTCCTCCCCTTCCTCCTCCTCCTCCTCCTCCTCCTCCCTCCTCTTCTCCTCCTCCTCCTCCTCCTCTCCTCCTCCTCCATCCTCCGCCTACTCCTCCTCCTCCTCCTGCTCCTCCTCCCCTCCTCCTCCTCCTCCTCCTCCTCCTCCTTCCTCCTCCTCCTCCTCCTCCTCCCACTCCTCCTCCTCCCCCTCCTCCCCCTCCTCCCCCTCCTCCTCCCACTCCTCCTCCTCCTCCTCCTCCTCCTCCTCCTCCTCCTCCTCCTCCTTGTCCTCTCCTCGCCCTCCTCCTCCTCAAAGCCTCCCAGACCCCCTCGAGTCGCGAAAGAAGCACGGCGGCAGCTTCGTCGCCAATGTGTGTGTTGCCTCCCTCGCCGGGCCTCGGGGCCGTCGAGGGCCCCCTCGATCCAGGCCTCCCAGCTGGGGTCGGAGTGGATAGGGTCGGAGGATCGCGCCGCATCGCCGATGCATCGGCGATGCACCAGCGATGCATCGGCGACGTGGGCGATGCATCGGCGATGCGGCGGGAGAAAGGGGGACCCCCTGCGGGGGTCTAGGCCTCCCAGCTGGGGTCGGAGTAGACGGGGTCGGAGGAGCGCGCCGCATCGCCGATGCATCGCCAGTGCGGCTCGACGTTGTCTTTCGCGGAAGTTCTGTGGGAGAACTCATTCGTTGCGCGCGCAAGGAAATACGTACGAAGCGACGCCCAAGGAGAAACTTAGACGGAGGACGACAGAGGGACGACAAAGAGGGCACAGGTAGCAGATGTATGAGTAAGGAGGTGGAGGAGTTGGGCAACGCCTGGTGGGGGGCGCCACATGTAGGGGTGAAGAAAGGAGCCCCTTTCGGGCCCTGAAAGCGCCTCCTTTCGGGCCCTGAACGGCCCCTTTTCTGCAGCCCGCGGTTGCCGATGGTCCGTCTGCGTGTCTGCGATGGCTGTGCGTGGCACAGATCGGAGGGACAGATCGTCACCCACGCGACGGATTCTGTACACACGTCCACGACGCCACGGTGAAAGGGCCCCGCCACGCCCGCGCCGACCCTCTTAAGGGTCCCGCTCCGGCGGACCTGGGCGCTCCGCACCGCTCCGCTCCGCAGACATTGTCGTGTCCGTGTTCGGCCTCTGGGGGCCTCCGCCGGGCCTCGGGACAGTCAACAAAAGGGCTCGGGGTGAGAAGGTGGCCCCAGGGAACGGGTCGAGGCTGGCTCAACAGATCACGACGTCGGGGGAATGGAGGTCTCGACGCATCTCCCTTTCCAGTCCGAGTCGCTCGGCGGCGGCGCCCGGGCCCGGCGAGGGCCCGCGGAGGCCGAGCAGCGGCGAGGACCCCCCTTGGCACGTTTTGGGGCGGCGGCGGCGGCGGCCAGGGCGGGTGGCGGGCCGCCGGCGGCGATGGCCACGGCGGCCGCCGGGGGCCGCGCCGAGGACTTCTGCCAGGAGTGCCGCCGGCCCGACCTCACGCACGCGGCGGAGGCCTGCGGGGTGCAGCCGTGCGTGCGGGAGGACGCGGCCGCTCTCACCGGCCGGAGGCGGACGTGGCCGCGCCCTAGGCCTCCGACGCGCGGCCTGGGGCCTTGGGGGGCGCCTGTCCTCCAGGGCAAACTCCGCCTCGGATTGCAAGGTTTTCGCGGGGCGCAAAGAGGGGGGGTGGTGCTAAGGGGGGGGGGGGTGGAACAGCGGGGGCGGGGGCCATGAATCTCCCCAGATTTCATGGCTCCCTTCTCTTTTCAATACGTCCCTGGCCCCCCCGCGTGGCCACGCACATGCCGCCGGTCATGATTTGCACCCCCCCCCCTCTTGGACACCCCCCTCTTGGCCGCTCCCGAGGTTTAATTCGCCGTTTGTTTGCCGCGGTGTCGGCGTTGTCCACTCGGGCGCGTCGAGGACAAGCGTCGCGGCGACGTGATCAGGTCACTGCCCCCTCTGCCTGGCATCGCCCTCTCGCGAGGCCGACCCGAGGGCTCCCCTTCGTTCCCGAGGGCGCACACCTGGGATTGTCCTCGCCCTTTGGCCTGTCCACCCCCTCGGGGTGCGCATCCCTTCGACGCCTCCCCCGCCCCCGCCGCGCGGGGCGCCCCGGGCCCGTCTCCGGCGGCCCTCCCGCGGCGGCCCTCCCGCGGCCCCCTGTCCACCCGGGAGCCCTCGCCAGGCCGCTGGGCGGCGGCCGGCGGCCGGCCTGCGGCGGGCCGTCCGCGCGGAGGCGTCCCGCGTGGAGGCGTTCGCAGGGCGCCAGCCTCGGAGGGCCCTCGGAGGCGTGTTCCCCCCGCGGGGCGCCGTGCGGCGGCCCCCTGCGGCCGCGGGGCCTCGCAGGCCTTCGCGTCGGCCTTCGCGTCGGCCTCCGCCGTCGGAGGCCGCCTCTGGAGGCCTTCTGGCCCTTCCGCGGAGGTCTTGGCAGGGGTGCCTACTCGGTGGGCTCGTAATCGGCACGGAGGTCGGCGGCGTCGTCGTCGTCGTTGACGTTGTTCGTGTTGCTGTTACTATTGTTGTTGGTGATATTGATGTTGGTGTTGTGGTTGGTGTTGCCGTTGCTGGTGCTGTTGCTGCTGCTGTTGTTGGTGGTGGTAGTGGTGGTGGAGTTGTTGTTGTTGGTGGTGTTGTTGTGTTGATTGTTGTGTGTTTTTGTTGTGTTTATTGCGATTGCTGTTGTTTGTGGTTGTTGGTGGTGGTGTTGTTGTTGGTTATTGTTGTTGTTGATGTTGTTGTTGTTGTCGTTGAACTTTCATTTCTGAATAATTTGTGTTGATCCCTCCCGTCCGGTGTACACTGTTTTTGTTCGATTGAAGTACCCTTCCCGGGGCTCGCACCTTGTCTTTTTTTCACGGAAGGTCTTGAGGGTCGAATTGTGTCGTTGGCCCCCCGGTTTAGAACAACAGCGGCTCCCGCCTGAGACTTCCTCACAATTTAGCCAGAACCCCCGCTCTCGCCCAAGACTTCCTCGCGTATTATTCCGGAATCGCGCTCTCGCTTGGGACGTCCTTTGAATTTATTGTCCCGTCGCTCTGGAGTCGCGCTCTCGCTGGAGACTTGCTTGCAATTTACTGAAGAACAGCGCCCTCGCGTTGGAGTTTCTTGTAATTTACTCAAGCGCCACTCTCCCGACACCCAGGCACCCAGGAGTCGCGCTCACGCTTGGGACTCCTTCACAGATTACATAGGAATCGGGATCTCGCTGCCGTTTGTGGCCCCGTTGCAGCCCTTCGTGGCCCCCTCGCTTTGTTTCGTCGCCCCGTTTCAGCCCTCCGTGGCCCCCTCGCAGCCGTTTGTGGCCCCGTTGCAGCCCTTCGTGGCCCCCTCGCTTTGTTTCGTGGCCCCGTTGCAGCCCTTCGTGGCCCCCTCGCTTTGTTTCGTGGCCCCGTTGCAGCCCTCCGTGGCCCCCTCGCTTCCCTCCGTGGCCCCCTGGCCCCGTTGCAGCCTTTCGTGGCCCCCTCGCTGCCCTCCGTGGCCCCGTTTCAGCCCCTCGTGGCCTCCTCGCTGCCGTTTGTGGCCCCGTTGCAGCCCTTCGTGGCCCCCTCGCTTTGTTTCGTGGCCCCGTTGCAGCCTTCGTGGCCCCCTCGCTTCCCTCCGTGGCCCCCTCGCAGCCCTTCGTGGCCCCGTTGCAGCCCTTCGTGACCCCCTCGCTTTGTTTCGTGGCCCCGTTGCAGCCTTCGTGGCCCCCTCGCTTCCCTCCGTGGCCCCCTCGCAGCCCTTCGTGGCCCCGTTGCAGCCCTTCGTGACCCCCTCGTTTTGTTTCGTGGCCCCGTTGCATCCCTTCGTGGCCCCCTCGCTGCCCTTCGTGGCCCCATATATGTATGCCCTTCGTGGCCCCCGCCCGTTCGCGCCCGTGGTGGCCCCATATGCATATGTCCTACGTGGCCCAGTTGCTACCCTCAGTGGCCCCATCGTTGCCTTTTGTTGCCCCGCATTATCTGCCCTTCGTGTCCCCGCTCGTTCGCGCTCTTCGTGGCCCCATACGCATTCCTTTTGTGTCCCCGCTGTCGCCCTTCGTGGCGTGGCCTACTTCGTCTCCTTGTGGCCCTGCTGTCGTTCTTTTTCGGGGTCGGGTCGACGGTCCGCGGCCGCCCCGCCGATCAGCGCTGCCGCTGGCCAGGCCGACGGTCCGCGGCCGCCCCGCCGCCTGCCGGGGCCCGGCCTGCAGGTAAGAGAGGTATACCCCTCAAAAGGGGTTCGATCGAAGACGAAGAGGGCGGGTATCGAGGGTTTGGGAAATAGGCGTTAGTGAAAATTCGAGCAGATAAGGGCGAACAGTCTTCAAATGATTGTTGTTGCTGTTGTTGTTGTTGTTGTTGTTGTTGTTTTTTGTAGTTGTTGTTCGTGTTGTTGCTTTTGGTGTTGTTGCTGATGGTGTTGTGTTTGTTGCTGCGTTGTGTTGTGCTGCTGGTGATGATAGTGTGGTTGTTGCTGTTGATGTTGCTGTTGCTGTTGTTGGTGGTGTTGCTGGTGTTGTTTTTTGTGGCGAGTGCTGTTGTTGTTGGTATTGTTGATGTTGCTGCTGCTGTTGTTGCTGATGGTGTTGATGGTGCTGTTGTTGGTATTGATGTTGTTGCTGGTGGTGTTATCGGTGTTGTTGTTGGTGGTGCTGTCGTTGTCGTTGTCGTTGTCGTTGTCGTTGTTGTTGGTGCTGGTGTTGTTGTTGGTAGTGTTGTTGTCGTTGTTGTTGTTGCTGCTGCTGTTGTTGTGTGTGTGTTGTCGTTGGTGGTGTTGATATGTTTGTTGCGTGTGAGGTTGTTGCTGTTGTTGTTGTTGGTGGTGGTGTTGTTGTTGGTGGTGTTGTTGGTGTGTTGTTGTTGTTGGTGGTGATGTTGTTGTTGGTGTTGGTGTTGTTGTTGTTGTTGATGTTGTGTTGTTGTTGTTTTTGTTGTTGTTGTTGTTGTTGTTGTTGTTGAACATTATTAATTCTAAAGAATAATTATTGTTGGGCCCCCTGGTGCACGCCCCCCCCGCCGCGCCTAGGCCGCAGCCACGTTTTCATCATTTTCGTGAGGAAGCCTCAGGTAAAACGATGTCATCCAGATCCGGTTGTTTTGTTCCCCCCCGCTTTCCCTTGCAAAAAACACTATAAAATGAAATTTCTTGTTCAAATATACTCAAATTTCAAGAATCCCTTGCAAAAAATAAGGTAAAGTGGACATTCGCGCGCGCAAGACGAAATCCTTCCAAACGCTTAGTGTTCGGAACGATTTTAACATAAAAACATCAAAAAACCAATGGTTTTTCAACAAAAAAATGTCAAAATCTCATCCCGCGCGCTCTTGCGGATTCGTAGGAAACCCAACACTTTTTTCAACATTTCTGTCAAACGGGCTTTTGCGAGCAACTTTTTCGAACTTCTGCGACAACGGTTGCGCACCTGCCAGGGCCATCATCCCTGTCAAATAATCCCATCCGCGCATGTGCCCAGCATGGCACAATTGCACCATGCTGGGCACATGCGCGCCCCGAATAAGTGACCAAGTTCTGTGGGTGTGTACCCCACGCCAGTGTAGTAGCCACGGTCGTCCGCACGCCACGAAGTGAAATGTCCCAACGTCATAGGGCGGGAAGCTGGGTTTGGGTGGTCGCGAAGAGTCGTTTGGATATTTGGTAGAGCTTGAACTGCCCCCCCACGAAGTGGGGGTATTGTCTCGCGTCGCATGAAAACCCTGGCACTGGTGAGAACACTGAGCGTTCGGGTAAAATGATTGTTGTTGTTGTTGTTGGTGTTGTTGTTGTTGAACATTTATTTATTCTAAAGAATAATTATTGTTGGGACCCCTGGTGCGCGGCCCCCCTGCGCCGCCTAGGCCGCAGCTACATTTTCATCATTTTCGTGAGGAAGCCTCAGGTAATACGATGTCATCAAGATCCGGTTGTTTTGTTGTAATCCGTTTTCCCTTGCAAAAAACACTATAAATGACATTTCTTGTTCTAATATAATCAAATTTCAAGAATCCCTTGCAAAAAATAAGGTAAAGTGGACATTCGCGCGCGCAAGACGAAATCCTTCCAAACGCTTAGTGTTCGGAACGATTTCAACATAAAAACATCAAAAAACCAATGGTTTTTCAACAAAAAAATGTCAAAATCTCATCCCGCGCGCTCTTGCGGATTCGTAGGAAACCCAACACTTTTTCAACATTTCTGTCAAACGGGCTTTTGCGAGTAACTTTTTCGAACTTCTGCGACAACGGTTGCGCACCTGCCAGGCCATCATCCCTGCAGGGCCATCATCCCTTGTCAAATAATACATGCGTGACACATGTCTTTTTTTCTCGCGCGTCGCACGCCGAAATCTCTCAAAACCATTGGTTTCCTTAAAATTTCTTTTTTTTTTTTTTTTTTTTTTTTTTTTAGCACCGCGCATCATAAAATCACACGAATCGCACCGTAGGTCCTCGAAAAACACCTGCACGACTTTTCAAAATTTCCACCCCCGCGCGCTGTCCGAATCCTAAAAAAACCAATGGTTTTCCAACATTTATGTTACATGAGCTCGCGCGAGCTACTTTCGCACGCTCTTGCAACGGGGTTCGCGCGCCTGCCAGGGGCCATAATCCCTTGCGGTTGCGCCATAGGTTGCGCCCTCGGCCGCCGAGAATAAAACGCCCCCCTATTGGTTGCGCCATAGGTTGCGACCTCGGCCGCCGAGAATAAAACGTCCCCCTACTGGTTGCGCCATAGGTTGCCCCAGGAGGCCTTCAAGAGGCCCCAAGAGCCCGCCGTGAGGACCCAATAAGCCCCCAAGAGGCCCCAAGATGCTTCCAAGAAGCCCCCCAAAGCCCCTCAAGAGGACCCCAATCGGCGCCAGGAGGCTTCCCCCCTTCCCCAAGAGGACCCCAAGCGGCCCCAGGAAGCCTCCGACTGATCACTGTCACATCCGTAGCCATCTCGGATCTAGGTATCGCCTGTGTTCTTGGATGGGTCATGGCTTTGTCGGCGAAAGCCCTTGACGACCAGTATGGCCCAGAGCTGTCGCGGCCTCCCTTGGCTGACTGCGGCAGCCCGTATCATTTGCATCAGGCGCTCGTTGCAAAGGGTATCCAGGCCAGTCACCAGGCGTGCAAGACTTGGTGGGGCAAGCATCGGGCTGTGCCTGGCAAGGTCAGTATTTCTAGCGCCAAGGAGCTGGGGGAGCAGCGCGGCTCTGCCATCCGCCACCTGGGCATCGAGTATAATACAGCTTTCAAATTATGCGGGGCGCTCCGACAGTTGGATCCACCTTTATATGTGCCAGATAGGGTCGCAACGGCGTGGCTACTGCATTATTCTTCCAAAGAGACGCTTGTCAACGTGCAGAACGCTGGCCATCTGGAGACCTGGTATGGAGAACGTATTCGCACAGACATGCCCGAGGGGACTACTGACGGGGCCGTCTCGAAGCAGTGGCCCCTGGGACATTTATCTGTATCTGCTGACGCCAGGGTATGCCAGAAGTGGCTCAGCACGGAGTGGGGCGCCAAGGGAGCATTGAATACTGCCCAAGCTGTGGGGGAATGTATAGGCCAGCGTCTTCGACTCAATCAGTATCGGGAGAGCTTCGCCGATGAGGCCGCCGCGGAGGTCCTCTCGCAGCTTCTCTCGGAGAGCGACCCTCCCGTCGCTGTCAGCGGTATGGTTTTGAGGCAATGGTACGTGAAGTATCACCCTGACTCTGGACTTTTGCAGTGTGACACGGCTGAAAAGCTCGACGCGGCACTTGGTGACCACATGCGCGCGGTATATCCAGGGCTGAAGTACCACACCTTGCATGCCGTGTTGCGTATGCGACGGAAAGCTGTCTTGGTGTCCCGAGGAGTGTTGAGACAGTGGTGCGATGCGCATGCGTCGGTGAGCTCTTCAGTGCAGGCGACGGCTTCATCCGCCC
>CAUYUJ010000487.1:57500-102999 GCA_963575745.1 Prorocentrum cordatum
GGCCTCTGAAGGGCATTTGTGCAGCCTCCTGGGCGTCTCTTGGGGCCTCTCTGAGTTGTTGTTGGTGGTGGTGGTGGTTGTGGCGGTGGTGGTGGTGGTGGTGGTGTGGTTGGTGGTGGTGGTGGTTGTGGTGGTTGTGGTGGCAGGTGGTGGTGGTGGTGGTGGTGATGGTGGCGGTGGTGGTGGTGGTTCGGTGGTTTGTGGTGGTGGTGGTGCTAGTTGCGGCAGTGGTGGGTTACGGTGGTGGTGGCGGTGGCGGTGGTGGTGGTTTGTCGTGGTGGTTGTGGTGGTGGTGATGGTGGTGGATGTGGTGGCGGTGGTGGGTTGTGGTGGTGGTGGAGGCTGTGGTGGTGGTATGGTGGTTTCTGGTGGTGGTGGTGGTAGTAGTGGGTTGTGCTGCTGGTAGTGGTGGTGGTTGTGGCGGTGGTGGTGGTTGTGTGGTAAATTGTGGTGGTGGTGGTGGTGGTGGTGGTGGTGGTGGTGGTGGTGGTGGTGGTAGAGATGGTGGGTTTTTGTGGTCGTGGTGATGAGTTGTGGTGGTGGTGGTTGTGGTGGTGGTGGTGGAGGCTGTGGTGGTGGTGGTGGTTGCTTGGTGGGTTGGTGGTGGTGGTGGTGGGTTGAGATGGTGGTTGTGGTGAAAGTGGTGGTGGTGGTAGTGGTGGTATAATCGTCGCTGCGTCCCCGCCGTCGGCGCTGCTTGCCGCCCCCCGTCGCCGGCGCTGGCGTCGTGGGGGGGGTTGGAACTCCACCCCCCGCCTTTGGGCTGCCTCTGGTCATCGTCGTTGCGTCCCCGCCGGCGGCGCTGCTGGCGGCCGCCAGCGCCAGCGCCGGCGCCGAAGGGAGGGGGGGGGGGTTTGAACCTCCCCCCTTTGGGAGGGGGCGGGGGGGGTTCGGGAGGGGGGGTGTTGGGGGGGAGGTGAGTCCCCCTGGTTCTGATCGACGGCGCCGAGTGTTGGGGGGGGCCCACCCCTCGGTTCGAAACGCGTCGTCGAATGTTCCCAAGGCAGGCGCCCGTGAAACGCGCTCTCTCCGAGGTGATGGTGCAGGTGGTTATGCTGGAGGAGGTCGAGGCGACACCACCACCAAGGTCGCCACCCCCCGCGAGAAGATCCACCATTGCTTCCCCGAGCTGGGGCACTGGGGCGCCTCGAGCGGGGTTGGGCGGGCCGCGCCACCATGAGGACTCCCCCCTGTGGCTCCTCGTGCCGGTGGTGGTCCTGTCGTCCCCCGCCGCCTGCGCCCGCCTCCTTCCGAGGTGGTGGTGGTGGTGGTGGTGGTGGTGGTGGTGGTGGTGGTGGTGGTGGTGGTGGTGGTGGTGGGTTGTTGTGCAGACCGACCTCGCGTGCCTGTAGCAGGGCTGCCCCCCAGCCACAGCAGTGCCAAGATGATGTCAAGGACCTTCCAGCTCGGCAGCCCGAGGAGGTTCGAGGCTCACGCACAGTGAGAGGGCGGCTGTGCTGGTGATGGCGGTGCTGATGGTGACGCTGGTGGTGACTGTGGTTGTGGTGGTGGTTGTGGTTTTGATGCTTGTGGAGATGGCGACGTGCCCGCCGGAGATGCTGCGCCGAAGTGTCGACGTTGCGCCCCCCCTTCCCTGTGAGGACGGTTCAGTCTTCTTCGTCTTCCTGGCGCTGGGGCTCTGCGCCTCCCAGCCGGAGCCGGCCGAGGAGGGCCCCTTCAGGAGGCCGCCGCGACACGCCGTCGGCGCCGACAGCGCCAACGTGGACGCGTCGACGACGTCGACGACAGCCCACGACGACGCCGCCGCCGACGGCGGCGGGAGTTCTCTCGCAATTTGCCAGCATCCGGGGGCTGCCCGCTACCGGGCGCAGGGTGAAACCACCTCTTCTCGGGCGATGGCTGGCCACTGCTCTGGGTCGGGGGGCCCGTGCCCCGGGGCGGCTCCGGCACCGCTCAGCGATGTGCTGCCTGACCAGGCCTGCGGTGCGCTTCAGCTGTGGCCTCGGCCGCAGCTGCGGGTGCACTTCGAAGCGCCTTCGGGCCTTCTCGCCCGAGTCGTTGTTCTGCTCGCGCGTGTGCCTCCATCCTTCCCTTCTCCCTCCTCCCAGGTGGATGGGGGACCCTTGATTGTCACCGAAGGCAGGGAGTGGCCAGCCGCCTTCCCCGAGTCCCCCCCAGACATCAGGCACCTCTCAACATAGCAGGGGCGGCATGTCTCGGCGACAGTTATGGCATCTGGAATCCCGCGCCGGGCTTCGGGACCGTCAGGAAGACTTGGGATGGGCAACTGGCCCCAGGGGAGGAGTCTAGAGGTCGGGGGGGACCCACGCATCGAACAAGACGAAACGCTGGATGCCTGGGTGGGTCCTGGGAGGAGGGGATGGAGGGGGAGCAGGGGGAGGAGGGGGAGGAGGAGGCGGTGGCCGAGGATAAAGAGCGGATGGAAGAGGAGCGGGGTGAGAGGAGGAGATGAGTGTGGATGATGAGGCGGACGAGGAGGAGCAAGGGGGGTTCGCACCTCCTCAAGACTACTCCCCCTCCCTCGTCCCCTCTCTCCCCAAGGGCGTCGCGCGGCCACGCCGTCTGGGGGACCTCGGTGCCGCAGACGGGGCGGTTGCGCTTCCTCCTGGGTGCATGCCCTCGACGGGCCGCGTTGCACCCCAAGCCGTCCGAAACAGCCCCCTCTCCTCTCGGGCGCGGCCTGACCTCGGGCCGAACGAGAGGGGGGGATAGGGAAACGGGGGGGTACGAAATCTGCTGCGTGCAGCTGGTTTCAGCCCCACCGAGGGGCCCATTCCTCCATACACGGGCGCCTCCCGGCGCTGGGAGGCGCCGGGAAAATCAGCTACGTGAGCTGATTCTCGAACTCCCCCTTTGCTATCCCCCCTTTCGCCCGGCCCGATAACCGACCCCTGGCGATCCGTCTTTGTTCCGTCACGTCACTCTCGCCTCCTCATCTTCCCTCCGGACCGCATGCCTTCGCCTTTGGGGCGAGGCGAGGGGGACGGCACGGACGGGGATGGGCTGCCAGGGGGTCGGTCGAGCCGCTCCTGAGGGGCCGATTTGCCACCAAGGAGGAGGAGGAGGAGGAGGAGGAGGAGGAGGAGGAGAAAGAGGAGGAGAAAGAGGAGGAGGAGAGGAGGAGGAGAGGAGGAGGAGGAGGAGGAGGAGGAGGGAGCAGGAGGAGGAGGAGGAGGAGGAGGGGGAGGAGGAGGAGGAGGAGGAGGAGGAGGAGGAGGGAGGAGGAGGCGGAGCAGGCGGACCCACCCATCCCCCGTCCTACCCATGGCCCCTCACCTCCCCGCCCTCCGCGGGGCCGCCGCCAGGCACGTCCTGGCCGCCGCCCTCCGGCTGGAGGAGAGACCCCCCCGCCGCGCGGGCGGCTCCCGGCGGCGGCCGGGAGAGCCCGGCCAGCCCACGAGAGGAGGGGAGCGGCTGCGGCGGCCCCAGGCCTTCGTCGGCTGCCGGCTTCAGTGGCCACGGTTCGGGATCGGTTCGCGGGCCCCTCCCTCCAGCAGCGGCGCAGCGTCCTGGCTCCTCCAGAGAGGCCCAGCAAAGAGTTGGGCTGCAGGAGCTGTGGTCAGAACATGTCGTGGGCTGCAGTAGCTGATCTCAGAGCAGTTCTGGCGGAGGCTGCCCTGTTATGACGCATCGGGGTTTAGGTTCGAAGAAGATGCTGGGACCTTAGGACACTTTGGGGTTCTAGGACTTAACAAGCACACATTGCTCTTAGAACATTGTTGGCTTAACACACATTGTTCTTAGAACGCTTGTGGGCTTTAAGACATTCCCGTGGTAAGCCTATAGGAATGGCAGGACGGCCGGTCCCTGCTCAGTCTGAGCGACGAAAGAAAACAGGGTCGTCTGCGCCGACATTGGCGCGTGAGCTGCCCGCGGAAGGTCGCTCGGAAGCGCCCCCGTCTCCAACACAGCGTGCCGCGCTTGCGGCCCGCATGAGCCACCGCGTAAGGTCGCCGTGGTATCTCGCGCAAGATCCGTTTTCGATCGTCGCTCATCGCTATGTACATCCAGACCCCCACCATCTCAGCACCCCAGTTGAGAAAATACCCGTCGAGACCCGAAGGAAAAGGCTCATATCTCCAGCTAGAGGGGCAACTCGGCCAATTGGGCCCAGGCCAAGCCCATTTGGATAGTGGTCGGTTTAACGATGCTCAACGGTGGCTCCAACCTTCAGCAACCATGGCGTTGCGGCGCCCACAGACTCGGGCTTTCGTCGTATTAATAATGACAGGGCGGATGTTTTTGGCCCATGGCCCTCGTAGGACAGCAGAGGAACAGTCTATTCGGGATGGGAAAGCTGGTCTCAGGGAAATGGTCGGGGCTTCTGGGGCTCACGCGTTGAACGAATCAAGACAGCGGACACTATGGGATACAATGGATGGGCATGGCGGGGCACCCAGCCTCAGGTCTTCAATCATCAGCTCGCGTTCCCCCCCCGCACTGAGGCGAGAGGAAACCCTCCACAATAGGAAGGAGGTAGAGGAGGAGGAGGAGGAGAGGTGGAGGAAGGAGTAGGAGGCGGAGGAGGAGGCGGATTGAGGATATGAGGAGAGGAGAGATACCTGTTGGAAGCTGCTTCGTCTCTTCTTGGGGAGGGCTTCCGAGTGTCGTTCCCCCCCCCCCCCCCTTTCTTTATGTATTTATTCTTTTTTTATTATTTTTATTATCCTTTTCTTTGTTTTTCCCCCCCCCCATTTTTTTAAGAAAAATAATATTCGGTATTTAATAATATAGATAAATTTTTGTTACTAAAATTTTTTTTTTTTAATCTTTATATTTATTAAGAAAATAACATAATTATATCTTAATTTATTATTAATATTTTAATTTTTATCTTTTATTATTATTAAAATTTAACTTTAACATCAAAAAAAGATATATTTATAATTATCGGTATATTTGTTTATTTCTTTAGTTTTTCGGAGGGGCCTCCTCTGCTTGCGAGGGAAGCCCGGGCGATCCGGCGTGCGCTCGTCCGGCATCCACGTGCTGCAACAGGTGCACATTGTTCGTCTCTAATTCTTCGAAAGCTCGTCGATGTTTGTTGGGGGGCCAAGATCCGTTCATGTCTAATGTTGCTTCATCCTGGGCCTCTTCCTGGCCACGAGGGGGCCAGGGACAATTAGAAACGGGCACACTTTGAAAATGAGCGCGATTAGAAATGAACGACGTGTAGGCTCCCGCAGTCACGGATAAGAGTGATCGGCGGGCTGGCTGGGCTTCAGAACCCATGGAGCAATGCGAAGCTGGCGCCCAGAAGGAACCAGAGCAGCCAACCACGTGGAAGCGCGTTGATTCCACAACGCATCGCTTTCTCAATGTGTGGCCGCGCGAGCGTGGCGAGCAGGGTGACCAGGATGAGCAAGAGGCGGGAGAGAGTGAGGGAGAGGGCGTAGGAGGATTGGTAGGGCGAGGAGTGGGGCGAGGAGGAGCAGGGCATGGAGAGGAACAGCCCAGGGCCAAGCGGCCCTCGAAATGCTCACAGTGCATCTGCGGGGACTGCTCGTACTTCCTAGGGGGCATCGCCTAGTCCCCAGGTACTCCTCGACCGAAGTGGCCGCAGGTCCACGCACCTCTCCTGATGGGCCTGTTTTCCACCACCACCACCATAAGTTGGAGGGGGGAAGGAGGAGGAGGAGGAGGAGGAGGAGGAGGAGGAGGAGGAGGAGGAGGAGGAGGACCCCCACCCCGTCCAACTTATGGTGGTGCTGGTGGAAGCCAGGCCCATCACCTCCCAATCCCTGGAGGCTCGCGCACGGTGTGGGCGCCGATGGCTTTTGGCACGGCGACGCCGCGGGCCCTCGGCGGGCCGCGGCGGCCCGTGGCGCCGCCGTCCTTCGCCCCGGCGGCCCCCGGCGGCCCTCCGGCGGCCGCGGGCCGCCCCTCGGCCGCACTTTGATCGTCGGGTGGGTGTAAGTGCGGTAAGAGCGTTGTATATCCGATGAAATCGTTTCAACGAAGATGTATGTAGGTTCATGCTAGTTGACCTCACATATTCAACATATATAAAATATCGAACTTCGCATTCATCTACTTAACGTTTTGTTAGATAAGTATATTCAACAACATACCATACATACTACTCACAGAACCATCCATCTTATCAACTGAGCTATCGGGTACCACTGCCAAGATATATCGATACATACACCTCAACATACCCAACTTAGTAGCTAAGTCAGCTAAGTCGATGTGGGCTGTCCGATTCGGTTAACCCGAAATTTGCATAACTTTCTATGTTTTGCATGTTTGTTCTTGATATTGCTATGTTTCGGGAAAAAAAAAAAACACAAAAAACGTTTTAACAACTACAACACAACAGTTTTTCAGGACAGGGCGCCGCAGGTCGACGCGCCGAGCCGCCCTCAGGACGCCTGCGGGGCGCGGAGGGGAAGGGGGGAGAGGGAGAGGGGGGGGGATCAACTATTCTTCAAACTGCCTCCCCTCGGCGGCCATCACCGCCTCCCCTCTCCTCTCCTCGTTGTCGGCGGCCAGCCCGCCCCCGCTCCCTCCTGCCGCCTTCCCTCCCCGAGCCCGCCTTCCTTCTTCGGCGGCATATCCGCCCCTCCCTCCTGCACCTCTCTATCGAAGGGCGGCGCATCCGCCAGCGGCATATCCGCTCTCGCATGCGCTCGTTTTTTCCTTTTTCACGTGATGGCGAGCACATAGCCATCGTCCTGTAGTCGCCGATAAGCCGCCCAGGCTGGCGGGATCAGCTCGGCGGGCATCACGGCGACGTCGCCGCGCGGCCGCCACAGGGACGCGCCTGGGCATGGCGCGCGCACCCATTCCAGGGTCTCCACCAGCAGGTAGCTGGCGGCGCCAGCCTGCGCGCAGCAATGCACGATGTACGCCTCGCCGTCGCCCAGGAGAAAATCCTGAGGGCAGCAACGCCTCGATTTTTGGGGGGGCACACGCATGTGCACCCCTAAATACCAAGGTTGGTTGCGCCGTCTGTCCTGGCTGCCGTGCATCTGGCCGTCGATCGACGCCTCTCTGCTGGTCCACGTTTCAGCCCTGCGGAGGGGTTCCTCCTCCTCCTCCTCCTCCTCCTCCTCCTCCTCCTCCTCCTCCTGGCGGCGAGCCGCCTCGGCGGCAAACCGCCTTCCCCTCTCCCAGCCCATCTTCCTCCACAAAGGGCATGCAAGGTTGCGCCCCGAGTGCCCGAACGTACTGTCCAGCTCTGGCGTGCGCCACGCTTTGGCGCGGGAGCGCGGCGCCTCCTTCGCTTCCTCCAGGAAGCAGGCGAGCATCGCCGTCAAGGCCGACCGCTCGAAATTCTCAGGGTTGTCGATCTCCTGCGACCTGGACCGAAGCAGGTTGTGCTTCCGCTCGAGTACGAAGGCGTCCAACCAGATGCCGTCCTCCGCAGGCTGGTCGGGGACGTGCCACAAATAATGATGCTTCGGCTTGATCAGGGCTGGCCCGTGCGCGGCTTTGTGCAGCGCCAAGGAAATCGAAACGGCCTTGGTCCAGACAGCTATCAAATTCGGCACGGCGCCGATCCTCAGGACGTAGCCGAACCGCCTGCCACCTAAGCGCTCGAGGATGCGCGCGGGCCGACGCGGTGCATCCTCGAACGCGCAGGCCAGCGTTTGCGTTTCAGCTGCGGCCGCATGTCCTTTTGCCCTGCATGTACAATTCGAGCATCTTCGCCATCGCCTCGAACGACCGCGCCGCAGCGTTCGCCATGCCGCTGGGACGCAGCTCTGTGTGCACCCAATGACGAATCAAAGGGAACACGGCCAAGCAATCCGACGCCTTGCCCACGAAGTGCGACGCCTTGCAGGTCGCTTTCTTCCGAGCCACGCTGAACAGAAACGCTGGCGGTTTCCTGCCGCGTCTGCCAGTCCGCCACGCCGAGCAGCGATCCCGCCACGTTCCCCACGCGTCGGGGATGACATCCCTCACCGCCTTGAGGAGCGCAAAGATTTCGACCTGCAAGGTCCCGCCGCTGGCCAGCATGGTATGCATGGGGTCCCTCACGTATGTGCTCGGCGGCGCCACCGTCCGCAACGCCTGGCACGCCACCAGAGAACGGTCATCCAGAGTGATGCCCATTGCCGTCTCCTTCGGGGGCCGGAACATCAGAAGGGAAGGAAGGGGGGGACATCAGAAGGGGATCGATGGAAATGTTTTCCTCCCTGGCTCCAGTCTCTCGATGTTCGCTCTGGTTGTCGTGTCCCGCAGCGACGCCAAATCATCATATTGCTGCAAAAACTCGTCTGACGACAGCGGGTCAAAGCGCGACGAGTCAGCGCACCAGAGAGGCACGAGGTAATCATCGTCGTCGTAGTCTGCAAGACATTCCGCCTGATCCAGCACAACGTTCTTGCATTGCAAGCACGGTCTCAGACCTGCAGCGCCCTTGGTGCAGAATGTCTCTTTTCCAGCCGCCTCGTCTGCAATCAAGCGGTGGAACTTGGCGAAAAAGTGCACGCCGCCGATTGGCGCACCGTGCTCCGACAGACTCTCTGGGCCCAGGAACAGCGCGCGAAGCAATGCCCGCGCCACGGCCGAGCCGCCGATGCTCTTCTTCACGACGACGCGCAAGGTGCCGATCGGCAGCCACGCAACCTCCTTCTGCAAGAAGGATCCGAACTCGAGGAAACTCGCATACACCGCGAGCTGATTCCGACGATTATCTATCTTCAAGGCGTTGCCCACGCCAATGTCGTCGTAGTACAGCAAAAGCCTCCACGGCCGATCGCGCGACACAGGGAAACGGCGCATCGCTTCCCAAAACATTGAACTCCAGAGAGGGCAGTCCGACAGGAGCCTCGGCATCAGCCGATGCGGCAGCGCCACGCTCCATCGGAAAGGCGTGCCGATCTTGGGCTGCAGCCGCACTGCGCTGATGAGATCGGCCACGGATGCCGTCTGCGATCGCTGCATGGCCCGAGCGCTCACGTCTATAGCATCGCCCGCGTCGTCGCCATGGCCAAGCGCAGTCACGATTCGCTCGAGCAAAGCCGCGGACACGCCGCGCAGGGCCAGACACTGTTGCAGTCGAGCCCGCTGCTCCACCTGCTTGTCCACCTGCAGGGCGCGTTTCCCCATTGCGCCGACGCCCGCGCGCGGGAGGGGCGGGGGCGGGGGGCAGCGCGAGGCCCAGCGCGGTTGAGAAAAACGAATTGCAGCCAGAGAGACGGAAGTGGAGGCGGGAATGGATCGCGGGGCGGAGTAGCCGCCGAAGGGCATGGCGGTGTAGCCGCCTGAAGGGTCGGGAGGGGCGGCGTAGCCGCCGAAGAGCGTGGGGGCGAGGGGGCATGGGGGGAGGGGGGAGGGGGGAAGGGGGTGGGTGGGGGAGATTGCGGAGGCGCGAAGTGAGCGTAGCAACGGAACTTGCAAGGGAGATTTCTTTTTCTCGCACGCAATTTCGAGCTTGAGTTTCAAGCTCGGGTTCCAAGCCGCCAGCGCTCGGAGACGGGCGCGGCTGGCGGCTCGAGCTCGGGACGGGCGCAGCGCGGGACGGGCGCGGCGGCGGCTGGCGGCTCTTAGTGCGGGTGCGCGTGCTGCCTCCAACTCCTCATCCACCTCCTCCTCCTCTCCTCATCCTGCCTCCTCTTCCTCCTTATCCTCCTCTATCGGCCCAGCCGATCGCCGCTCAGCTCTCCTGGTGCGGCTGGCGGCAGAAGAACCGAATGCCGCCTGGGATGTCCTGCGCCATCTGCTTCGACGTCTGGCACAGCATCTTGCCGCGCTCCTCGGTGCGGCGCGCCTCCTCCATCATGCGCCGCGCCTTGTCGATGAGCATCTGGCCCTTGATGCCAACGGCGCGTGCATGGCGGCAACGATTGCGCCACTCGATGAAGCGCACCACGATGGTCGCCCAGCTCCACGCACTGCCACCCGTGATGAGCTCGAAGTCATCGACGTCGTACTTGTCCGCGATGCTCGCCATGGCGGCGCAAGACCGCGAAGGGGCACGACCTCGAGCGGCTCCACTTGAGCCACAAAGACTACGGATGAGGGGTGGGACGGTGGCAGATCATGTCATTGGGAAACGCGAGAGAACGGTGCGAGCGCGGTGGGCAGCAAAGGCGGCATCTCCGCCAAATGAAGGCAAGGCGGCATGTCCGCCAAGGGCTTGCGAGAGTGGAAAGGCGGCATCCCCGCCAAACGAAGGGCTGCGGTGGTAACGAGTGGGGTGGCGATGGCAACGAAGAAATGTTTTTTTCAACAATAATAACAATTGTACGAAATCACACACCTCGTCATGAGCGGCCCAACTGCCGCCCCTGCCAAGGAGCTGCTTCGCCTCTGCTTCGTCTCCGACCGCCAATCGATGGGATTCCCAACGGTGTCGCTGGCCTTCGCGAGCCACAGCTCGCGCGGTAGGGTCTCGGGCAGGACGCGCTCGAGCAGGAGGGAGTTATGCAAGCGCTTCGCCTCGCCAAGTGAGGCATCGGAGCGCGATGAGCAGCAAAGGCGGCATCTCCGCCAAATGAAGGCAAGGCGGCATGTCCGCCAAGGGCTTGCGAGAGTGGAAAGGCGGCATCCCCGCCAAACGAAGGGCTGCGGTGGTAACGAGTGGGGTGGCGGTGGAAATGTTGTTTCACCAACAATAACAATTGTATATACGAAATCACACACCTCGTCAGGAGCGGCCCAACTGCCGCCCCTGCTCACGAGCGGCCCAGCGGCCGCGGCTTATTCGGGTCCTTCTCCACCTTTTTCAGGCCGTACTTCATGATGTACTGGGCCACCATGGGGCGCTCAGGTGCTGTGCTTCTGCGCCTCCTTGAGCATCCCCGCGATGGCCCTCGCCGCCGAGCTCGCATCCTTCTGGATGCTGATGGCCTCGTCCTGCGTGATCGTCAACGCCACGCCGCTGTGCACGCGCTTCTGCGCCACCGCCTTCATGACTGCCACAGACTTCCTCGCCGCCTTCGCGTTCTTCACAGCCCATGACGGCACCTTGTCCGCCTTCTCATGCTCGAGGTACCCGTCCAGCTCTGTCTCGAGCCTCGTTGCGGTGCCGATCCACTTCAGCGCCAGGTTTTTCTCCTGCGTCTCCTTCTTGGCCTGCTCGGCCTTCTCCCTCGCTTCCTGTCGCCTCCGCTCCTTCTCAGCGTCCTTATCCCTGCGGAGCCTTCGGGGTTGTCCGAAAATGACAACACTTCGAGCCGAGCGAAATCAATAACCCGATCCGAACCTGAAGAGTTGAACGGAAACCGAAAACGAATGCGAAGCCCAGGCGACACCCCTGCGTTGAACCCCCAAACGGCCTGCTCTTGCTCCTGTCCTTGCTCTTGCCGCGGCTCTTGCTCCTGCCCTTGCGGCGGCTCTTGCTCCTGTCGCGGTCGCCGCGCGAGCGGCTCCTGCTGCGGTTGGTGTCGCGACGTCTGTCGCGGCGTCTGCTCCTGCTGTCGCGCCTGCCCCTGCTGTCGCGCCTGCTCATGCTGCGCCTCCTCCTCCTGCGGCTGTCAGACCTGCGCCTGCGGCGCCGCCTGGATCTGGACATGTCGCTCTCGTCGCTTCTGTCGCCCTTGTCGCCGCCGTGCTCTGCGACGCCCGTCGAGGCCGCTGCCCGCGGGCCGCTCTGCTTCGCCTGCGTCCTCTTATCGGTGTACAGCTCGTTGCGCACTGCGGCCTCCACTGTCTCGCTCCAGGCCGCCTCCAATTGCGGCCTGTACGTCCACTCCCCGAGATCAGGGTTCCACCTCTTATCCTGCACATTATCTTCAATCTTTTTCGCGTCGAAGCCGTCGTGCGCCCACTTCCTCAGCGGAAGGTACTTGCCACCCTTGCGGACGCGCTCCTCCTCCATCCGTTGGACAGTGATTGAGCTGACCACGAAGGCTTCAATGCGATCGAGGTTCGACAGCCCAGGATCTTCTGCCAGATCCTTGTAGAACTGCTGCTTGAACTCACTCTTCATTTTGGCGAAACACTTTGGCGGCCACTGTCCGAACCTCCGAGAAAGGCGCACCCCGTTCGTGTTGCACGCGTCGCACTGGTAAGTCGACTGGCCCTTCGCCTTGATCCTGTAGTTGCACTCCTTTGCCGTGCGACAGCAGCGGTTGCAACGCACGATGCTATGCCCGATGCCATGCACATCCACGAACTCCCCTACCTGGGGAGCGCCTGCTGGCGGATCGTCCTGAGCTGCCTCCTCCTCCTCCGCCTGCGGCGCTGCCGCCTCGGGCGAGCGCTCCTCATTCTCAACCTTGGCTACCGCGCCCTGCGGTGGAGCCTCTTCCTCCTCAAGCTCACGCTTGGCACTCTCAAGCTCATCCTGTTTGACGCCGAGCTCGGAACCAATCTCGTCGCCGCGCTCCTCGGAGCCCGATGCCGCCTCTGACGCTGCGTCGTCCGGCTCTGGTGGCAAAGCCGCTGCGCCCTGAGGAGGCAGTTCTTCGGCGGGAGCTGCGGCTGACGCAGCTTTGCGAGCCGTCCTCAACGCTGCGGGGTGCTTACCTTTGCCCTTGCCTTTGCTTTTCCCGCGTGCCTTCGGCGGCCCTGCGTCGGTCAATGCGAGCGGCGGCACAAGCTGTCCAGTCAGTGTCATCTGCGTCCCCGATAGCTTAGCTTTCCCACGGGGCTTCGCTGCGGGCGCCTTGGTCATCACTCCCTTGTTTTTCGGCCTGGCTGCTCCGAACATCACTGCCAGAGAATGCTGCTGGTGATCTTCAGCGGGCGGCGTCCCCGCCATGGCGGCGTGACCGCCTTGGCACGCGAGAAGCCGCGCGTCGCGCGCGGCCCTGATGCCAAGATGAACTGGACGCGAAGCGATGACGAAGAAAACGCGCGGTAAGTGAGGCGGGATAGCCGCCAGCGGAATAGCCGCTTCAAAGGTGGAGGGAGGGGTGGAGTGAGGTATGAAGGGGGCGGCATATCCGCCAGCGGACTCGCCGCTTGAGAGGGTGCAGGGGCGCGGCGAGGGAGGCGGATTGGCCGCCAGCGGACTAGCCGCTCGAAGCGTGGCGGACGCACGAGGTGATACGGATACTGAAATGAATTGCGCGCAACATGACAACCACACAAAATTGACATCATGTTATCATATGTTATCATATGTTATCAGGCGTGTGATAACACCATGCTAACACATGATAACACCTGATAACATGTTATCAGGTGTTATCAGGTGTTATCAGGTGTTATCAGGCGCGTGATAACATCTGCTAACATATGATAACAGCCAACTTTTTTTTGCCAGTGCATGGCGGCGGCGTAGCGGCACGTCCGCCGAGTTAGTTAAGCGGAGCAGCAGGGGCGGAGCGGCGCCCTGCGCTACCGACCGCGGACGGCGCCGCGTGCTTCAAACCGCTGCCTGAGCGGCAGCGAAAAGACGGGCGAGCGCGGAAGCGAGGCGCGCTGCCTGAGCGGCAGCGAAGAGACGGGCGAGCGCGCGCAATCGGGGCGCGCTGCCTGAGCGTCATCATATGCAAGGCGATGGGGGGGTGGGCGGACATGGCGATGCAGCACATCCAGAAAATAGCCGCACTCATTCTTATGCGGATGCAGTTTTCTCCACCCAGCCCTTTTGCCAAATCCCATCCAACCGCCCACCTGTCTTATCCGCCGAAGTTCCCTCACCTTCCTCCCGCTCCGCTCGTCCACTCGCCCCCATATCGCCTTGCATTGGGGGACGGCTACTCGGCCGCCTGCGTGGCCAAAATTCACCTCGGCGTGGCGGCCTTCACGAATTGAGTGCGGATGGAGTGTGTGGGGGTGTCCTAATTTGTTCTGACACAGGGGTGTGGATTGAAATTGCGTTGGAGGAGTGGGAGGGGGGCGTGTAGGGCCGACGCGTCGCGCCGCCTGCGCGAATGAGGCTACTGATGCTGAGGCGACATCAGTGCTGCCAGCCGTGCACCTGCACCTACGAGGTCGCGTTGCGCACCAGCCAGCTCGCGAGCACGTCCTCGCACTCGGCGATGCATTGCTCCTCTTGGCGGAAAGCGTTCACCGCGCGCTCCGCTATCTGGGCGCACATCTGCGTCGCAGTACGCGCGCGGCGCAACGAGTCGAGCACAGCCTGGCACTGGGTGCCGTTGAGCACCACGATGCTATCGGGCGACATCTGGCTGGCCAACGCCGTGGACATCCTCATGCCCGCCGTGGCTGACGAAGCTGCGCCTGACGATCCGCTGCCCTCCGAGAACGCGTCCTTCAGCTGGTGCGAGCGCTCCACGCGGGATTGTGGAGGGATTGGCGCCAGCTCGACCTTCGGCGCCCCCTTGCGCCTTTTGGCGGAGCCCCAGTTGGCCTTCTCCTCCTCCCATTGGCGCCACTCCGCGAGGTCGACTTCCCACGAGTCGGCCTCGAGTGCGATAGCAGCTACCTCCGCTTCGTCCTCGCTCAAGCTGTGGTACGGCGACACGTGAAGGTGGTTCACCAGCTTGTTCCTGGCCTCCTCCACTGTCTCTCCCTGGAACCACTTGCCGCCCCTTTTGCAGCTGCTGCTCTGTGGGCACTTGAAGCCGAACATGACGGTCTTCTCGCCCTGCTGGCCTGCCATGGCGGCAGGGCGAGAAGTGCACGGCTAGCGCAGGGGCGGCGTGGGGCGCGAGCCTGTGCGCGCCTAGATTCGAGCCGATACAGCGTCCCAACAACAAAAACATACATGTGTAAGAGGCGCGGTGGCATCGCACATTTCGGGATGCCAGCAGGCGGCGGCGGCGGTTTAGCCGCCAATGGAGGGCTCAGGGCGGCGTGGCCGCCAATGGGCGGTTTAGCCGCCAATGGGCGGCGTGGCCGCCAATGGAGGCTTCAGGGCGGTTTAGCCGCCAATGGGTGGCTCAGGGAAGGACTGGTGTTTTTTTCCAACCGCATAGAACAAACCCGATGCGCCGATGCTCGTATCTGAACGGCGGTTGTCCGCCAGGCGGGGGGAGGCGGCGCGTCCGCCAATGAGATAGATCGGCAACGAAGAGAGGGGAGGAGAGATGAGATGAGACGAGGCGGGGAGAGGCGGCGCGTCATGACGCGTCAGCGCGGATAGCTGCAACTATCCGCGCTCGAATTACGGAAGCTATGCACCCCAGCCCGCTTGCAGGTCCACGCGATCACCCTACAAGAAGACATCTCGGCGGGCGGGCGGGCGCGGCTTCGCTGGCGGTGGTGCCATCTTGCTTGTCGGCTGCAGCCGACGCCCTGCCCTCGGCTGCACCATGCTGGGCTTCCCTGCTGGCGGCTGCCTGGTCTTCGGCGGCGGCGGCCCCATGGTCTTCGGCGGCGGAGGCGGAACTGGAGGGTTCATATTGCCAGTCCTCCACGGCGCCTGCTGAGGCATCGTCTTGGGCAAGTTCGGCGCCATGGGCTCCCGATGCATCAGCTGAGGCTTGGGGACGTGCGCCTCGCGCACCCGCGGCGCTGCCTTGTTGCCGTGCAGCTTCGCGTACATCTCGCGCTTTGCGCCACCTCGGTTCCCCCAGCGCTTCGCATTGGCGCGCCACGCCTGGCCCTGCCACGTCTGCGGCCCGCCCATGGCGGGGCCAGGCGGGCCGCGGTCGCGGAACTTCTTGTAGTCGTACTTCATCTGGTACTCCTTGAGCACGGCGAGCACGGTCTCCGACCGCCAGTCGATGGGATTCCCAACGGGGTCGCTCAGCCAGGCTCGCAGCTGCGCCCTGAACGCCTCCACCGCGCTGGGATGCGCCTCCACCGCCTCGGGGGGCTCTTCCACCACAGGCGTCGCGCCCCGCATGTGCGACGCGAGCTCCTTCACGAGAGCCGAGGGCGGGAAAGGCCGCTGCCGCGGGTCCCGCGGCGGTGACGTCGGCCCCCGCCTGCGCGGCGGCGTCGACGGTGCCCGCGGGTGGCGCGGGCTGCGCGATCGCGCTGGCTGCGCCGCCAACGTGGGCGCGCTGGCTGGCCGACTGCCGCTGGCGGAGGAAGACCGATCCCCTGCGTTGTTGTCCACGCCCGCAAGGTCGGAGAGCAACTGCATCGCTGGCCCGAACATCTCCTGCGCCGAATCGCCAAAACAGTTCGACCGAGAGCGGCCAGCCAGTTTCGCGCGCGATGCGCGCGTCCCTGGCTACCGCACGCGGGGCCACTTGTTTTGGCGATGCAGCTGCCTCCAACGCGTCGAACGCGCTGCCGCTGTCTGCCATGGCCGCGGCCGCAGTGCGAGGCGCCGAGCGCGACGCGGTGGCTGCGGCGCAGCCTCGGCGCGCGGGCCCCAGCCCACGCGTCGGCGCGAAAGGGGGGGGCCAACCCCGCGCGGGCTCGCGGGCACCCGCGGGCCGCGGGCTTGAACCGAAATGGAATCGGACGCGGAAGCGAGACTTCGGGAGGAGGGGGAGGGGGTTGCCCATGGACCCATTGAAGTCTTGGAGCTCCTCGAGCCCTCGGGGGCCTCTCAGAAGGGCCCCGCTGGTTCTTGCGACGGGGTCTCGGGGGAGGGGGCAGAGTGAGGGTGGCATTGGGAACCAGAAATATAAGTGAACTGGTGTCCCTTTGAATGTGCAGGTCTTGGTTCACTTGTTTTCGTCGTTGAACGGGCGGTGGCAACGTCGGTGCCTTCGCGCGCGCCCATGCCATTCTGGGTGAACGCCTTCGCCGTTCGAGCAGTGGGCGTCTCCCCGACGTTAGTTGGCGTGGGATCCAGTGCCTGACAGCGGAGAGGGGGGCGCAGGGACGTGGCGCGGGGGCGCGGAGTGGGCCGATTAGGGGAGGGGGGCGGCGGCATGTCCGCCTGAAGGGCGGAGGAGCGCAAAGGGGTGGGGCGGGGGCGGCATGTCCGCCACGAGTTGGAAGGCGAGAAGGCTGCGCTACAAGGCGGCATATCCGCCACGAGGCGGCATATCCGCCACGACCTTTTTGTTATCCCGAGGCCGCCCCGTTGGCCTGGAGAGTTGAAGAGTCGTAGCGCGAATTACTCGCCGCGCGCCCTGGCGGCGAGCTCCTTCTTGACCAGCTCCTCCGCCTCCGCGATGGCCCTGGCCTCGGAGCGATCGGGCGCAACGAGGCAGCAGGGGGCGGAGGGGGCGTCGAGGCAGGGGCGAAAATGAAGAGAGCGCGGAGGAGGGCGTCGAGAAGGGCGTCGGTGAGAATCTGGCCTTGTCGGCCTCATCGCCCGCGATGTACTTCAGGCTGACGTTGCTGCCAGGGACGCCGACCCTGCCGCTGCGGAACTGCACCTGGGGGGCGGAGCAACGATGAACAGTCGCCTGAAAGGCGGCGGGCGCGCAAACTGCGACCCCAGCGGGGCTGCTGGGAATCGCCGCGCGCGCCCGACGCCTCATCGGTGGGAGGTTCAACCCCGCTCGCCAAGTTGCGTGTGGTCTGCATCTCCCACCTCGGCTTCGCCCACTTGCGCTGCTTGTCCTTCCCAGCCGCGCCGTCCGTCTTCTTGCCCGTGGGGAGCGGCGTCTTCTTAGCCACGTTGCCCGTGGCAGGCGGCGTCGTCTTCTTTGCCGCGTTGTCATTGCCAGGCGGCGTCGTCTTCTTAGCAGCATTGCCCGTGGCAAGCGTGGGGGCCTTCACCGCCTCGGCGTTCTTTTTCGTCTTGACCGCCTTCGTCCTCTTATCCATGGCCGCGACCATGGCCAGAGCCGCCTCCGTCGGGGTCTTCTTCAGAGAGCCTGCGGCGATGCCGACCTTCTCAGCCTTGGGCGGCGGCGTCACGGCGACGATGCCGAAGTCGGAGTCGGAGTCGAGCTCGATCGGCAGCTCATGCTTCTTCTGCTTCTTCGCCGCGCGGCTCTTGCTGATCGAGGCCGTTTGGGCGGCGGCGGTGCTCGATAACGGCTGACAGTCGGCGGGTTTGCCGCCATCGTGTGCCGCCAGTTGCTGCGTCGACGGCGCATCCGAACTCCCCGCCGCCATCGAAAGCTGGTGGTTCGAACCTGCTCGTTCTTGCAACGGCTCCTGCGGCTGCTGCGTCTGCGAGCGGTCGATCAGCTGGATGGCTGGGTTGGGCCAGCGGCCGCCGCTGCGCGAAAGCCCCACCTGAAATCAGGCGGATCACCGCCGAACGAAAATATCCCCCCCCCACCCCCATCCCCCTAGGGGGATGGGGGGGGGGGATATTTCACAACACGCCCTCCATCCAGGCATCCAGAAACGTACCCCGCGCCGATCCAGGAACCCACCCCTCGACCCAATACCAGGTGTCCCGCGGGGGAATGCGTTCTGTTATTCCCCGTGGAGCCGTCGGCCAGCGCCCAGAGAACGAATCGGCCGCCGCGATGGGGAGGTGCTGCTGAGGAGAGCCGCCGCCTGGGCCGTGGGATGGCTGCAGCCCGCCGCGGGCGGGCGCAGGCGCGGGCAGCGCGAGGTGGCCGCTCTTCTTCCCTGCACGGAGATTAATCAGCTTCGCAATCGTCACCATCTCGACGGGATTTATCTGCGGCGCCGTCGCTCCAACACCTGGCGGGAAGGCGTCGACGTACGTGATGGGGTACTGAGACTGGAGCCTCCCAGGCGTGATGGGGAGAGCCTGGATGCCATCCCTGGGCGGCGGCATCGTCGCCACGAGATTCTTGAACGAGGATTTCACTGTGGCCAGATATGACTGCAACAGCTCCCTCGTGATCTCGCCCGTCTCCACGCCTGTCTGCTTGCACACCAGCAACAAGAATGCTGCCATATTGGCGGCCGTCGGGCAGCTCGGATGCCTCAGGCCAAGCG
This sequence comes from Prorocentrum cordatum, assembly GCA_963575745.1. NCBI lineage: Eukaryota > Dinophyceae > Prorocentrales > Prorocentraceae > Prorocentrum > Prorocentrum cordatum. Next base: position 76,071 of record CAUYUJ010000487.1, read on the forward strand.
CCCCGAGGTGCTCTGAGAACGCCGCCATCTTGGCAGTGAAGCCCGAATGCGGCGAGAGCACGAACTCCCACAACTGAGGCGTCAGAAATTCAATGAACCCCTCGTAGTTCTGGAGCTTCCTCCCCTGCAGGCTGCCCGACGACAGAGCCTGCAAGAAGTCTCCCAGCTCGGACTGCGCCCACCCCACGCCGCCGCCCAAAGCAGCAAACTGCGCACTCTGGAGCTGCGACCAGCGCTGGGACGTCGCCGCCTGGATGCAGGCAGGAAGGTGCTCCGTCGCACTGCCGCGCGCTACGAACGCCGCCCGCGCCTCCTCCAGGCGGCCTCGAAGGATGCCCTCCATGGCAGCGATGCGGCGCGACCGCGCGCCGAGCGGAGTGCGCGACTCCCCGCGCGCGCACGCCGCCCGAAGCCCTCGGAGGAGGGCTCGCCAAAAACGGATCGAGCCAACGCGCGTGCGACGGACATATCCTACTCCTGCTCTTCCTGCTCCTCCTCCTCCTCCCCCTCCTCCTCCTCCTCCTCCTCCTCCCCCTCCTCCCCCTCCTCCCCCTCCTCCTCCTCCTCCTTCTCCTCTTCCTCCTCTCCCTCCTCCTCCTCCTCCTCCTGGGTGAGGGGGGGCGCAGGGGGGAGAGTGTCGAAGGGGGGGCGGGGGAGGGGGTGCCGAAGGGTGCGCGGGGGGGAAGAAGAGAGCTATGGGGGAGGGTGGGTCAAGGAGAGGCCAGGGAGGGGAGGGGGGAAAGGGGTGGGCGGCTTGCCGCCGAGGGGGTGGAAGGAGGCGGCAGAGCAAGCCGCCGATCGGGCGGTTGGGAAGAAGCGGTTTCCCGCCACGAGGAGGAGAAGGCGGTTTGCCGCCAGAGGAGGAGTAGGCGGTTTGCCCCCAGGAGGGATAGGTGGTTTGCCGCCAGAGGAGGAGAAGGCGGTTTGCCGCCAGAAGGGGTAGGCGGTTTGCCGCCAAAGGAGGAGAAAGCGGTTTGCCGCCAGAAGGGCGGTTTGCCGCCACGGAGGGGGAGAAGGCGGATTGCCGCCATGGGGGGGGGAGAAGGCGGATTACCGCCGACGGAGGACGAGGCGACGGAGGAGAAGGCGGTGCGCCGCCTAAGGAAAGGGGGGATAAGGGAGGGCCGAAGACACATGGATAAACATTTTCCTCCTTCCCTCCCCCCTCCCCGCGGGCATGCGCGCAGCCCGCAGCGCCGCGGCCGCGAGGTACAGCAAGTACCTGCGGCGCCTCGGTCCTGAACAACTGAACAACAACAACAACGGAAATTCAATGGATTTCAAAAAAGTTAAGAATAAAAAATACGCAAATGATTAGCAAAAACACGAATATGTTCAGCCCCATCGACTTAGCAGAGATATCTAACTTAGTATATTACTTACATCTACACTTACAAACACCATAAGTATTGCATATGCACACATGAGATGCGCGATCAACAAGTGTACGTTCTATGGCTTAACTAAGATTATGTAAGATGAACGCTCTTACCGCACTTACAGCCACCCGACGATCAAAGCAGAGGAGCCCTCCGGGCGCCTCGCCGGCGCCGGCCGCGCCCTCGCGGCGGAGCGCGGCCGCGCCGCGCTGGCGCGCGCCCGCGCGCACCTGCGGTGCCTGCCCGGCGCCTGCAGGCGCCGCCTGGGGGGGCCTTCGGCGGCGGCCCTGCGAGGCGGCGGCCCGTCGGAGCGGCCCCTCGGGCGATGTGATGTCCCAGGCAGGATCTCGAGCACCAGGAACAAGAGGTGCCGAAGCTCGAGGGTTTTCACGCGTCGGGCCCGGGGAGACACTCGGCCGACACTGTTTCGACACTCTTTCGACACTCTCGCGGCACTTTTCCAGGTGCTCGAAATGATCTCTGGGATGTGGTCCTCGAGTGCGATGGGAGCACCATGTCCTTCGGGGCGGGCCCTTCGAGGCGGCGGCCCTTCGAGAGGCGGGCGGCCTCTCGCGGCCTGCGCGCCGGCCTGCGGCTGCTTTGGATTTTGCGCCTCGGGGGGCCTTCGGTGTGGGTGCGGGTGCGGCCCGTCGCCCGCCTTCGCGGCGATCTCTGTCGGAGCCAGCCGCGGCCTGTGGCGGGCGACGGAGGCTATCGAGGATAGAGGATCGGGGGTCCAGTCTTAAGTCGGGCCTGCTACAGGAAGAATGTTGTGAAATTGTCCAAAAATAGTCCGGGGACGATTTTTCTGATTTTCTTATTTCTCTACCTAGGCTCTGCCTAGAAGGGTTCTTACTCGGTAGCTTGAAGGGCCGGGCAGTGGGTTCCGCCCTGGGCGGTTCCCCCGGCATCCGCCCCGCGGTTCCCCCAGGATCCCCCAGCGCCCCCTGGGTGAGCTTAGCTTAGCTTACCTTCGATTAGCTTAGCTAAGCTTAGCTTAGCTTGGCTTAGCTAGCTCAGCTTAGCTTAGCTTTGCTTATCTCATCTTAGCTTAGCTTAGCCTAGCCTAGCCTAGCCGAGGCTAGCCTAGCCTAGCCTAGCCTAGCCTAGCCTAGCCTAGCCTAGCCTAGCCTAGCCTAGCCTAGCCTAGCCTAGCCTAGCCTAGCCTAGCCTAGCCTAGCTTAGCTTAGCTTAGCTTAGCTTAGCCTAGCCTAGCCTAGCCTAGCTTAGCTTAGCTTAGCTTAGCTTAGCTTAGCTTAGCTTAGCTTAGCTTAGCTTAGCCTAGCCTAGCCTAGCTTAGCTTAGCTTAGCTTAGCTTATCATCTTAGCTTAGCTTAGCTTAGCTTAGCTTAGCTTAGCTTAGCCTAGCCTAGCCTAGCCTAGCTTAGCTTAGCTTAGCTTAGCTTATGCTGCTTTCCTGGGGGCTCCAACTCCTAGGTAGGGTCGCACCGGGATAATCCTGATCATCTTTGAATATGTTTGGTTTGTTGTCAATTTGTTCGGCCAAACATCCCCCTGTATGGGGCACATGCCCAGCCTGAGTCCAGTCCGCGGGCGGCCCGTGTGCGCCGTGCCGCGCTGCCGCCTCCCGAGGCGGCGTCGGCCCTGGCTCCCGGAGCGGTGCACGGCGGGAGGCACGCCACGGTGCGGGGGCCCTGCGCCTCGCATCCCGGGGGCCGAGGGTCGGGGGGGTCGGCGAGCGGGGGTCCCGGGCCCTGGGCCTCCTCCTCCTCCTCCTCCTCTTCCTCCTCCTCCTCCTCCCCCTCTTCCTCTTCTTCCTCCCCCTCCTCTTCTTCCTCCCCCTCCTCCTCTTCCGATCATGCCCTGTCCCGCTTGTGGCCCCGCTTCAGCGAGCCCTGTCCGGGGCCGAGGGTCGGGGTGTTTGGTGGCTCCCGGGAGGTCTCGGCAGCCCTCCCTGGGTGGAGCAGTGGCGATGCGTCCTGGCTTGCCCACAGGGCCACCAGGGAGAGTGCCGAGAACCGTCCGTGGCCTGCGCGAGCAGTTCTACGAGCCGTTCCGGCTGAGACAGTCTTGTTCTTGCACCGTCGGGCTTCTGGTCTAGGAACACCTGGTGCTCGTTCTTCGATCCCCAGCTCAAAACAGACGCCGAATCCCGAAAACGCGAGGGCCAGGGCAGAACGCAGGCTCCTCGAGACTTCGGGGAGGGAGATTTCGGGGCAGGGTTTTACCAGGGGGGACAACGACGAACGCAGACCATACCCCGCAGTCTTTGGCCGATTTTCGAGTCCTCGGTGAATCCGCGATTTTTGAGATTGAGAATGTTGTTTTTCTTGGCCATTCGAGCATGCCTGGGGTTCTGGGAGCATGGCTGAGGAGGGAAAAAAACACACAGACACAAGAATTCGTCGATTCCCCAGAAAATATGGGAAAATATGGGAAGTGGTGTGGAAGACAAAACCCCCCAAAAAATATGGGAAAATATGGGAGATATTTTTATTTGTGTGTATTTAGTTGTGTGTCCCAGTTCCCCTTCAATGGCGTGGCATGCCCAATGGGAATGCTGGGCTGGCCGGTCCCCGCTCACAACCGTGGAGCCCTCGTCTCGGCCTCGGGCCGCCGAGAGTGCGACTGCGGCGGGCGGCGCCCCTCGTGTCGGGACGATCGGAAGTCGAGTCGGGCATCGACTACACTCGATGTGATTGCAAAAAAACCCAGGATTGCAAACAAAAAAAAAAACAGGGTTTTTTGCAATCCTAGGTTTTTTTGCAATCCTTCGTTGATGGGAGCCTCGGGAGGCGACACTGAACTCTGATCTGCCTGCATTTGGACCGCCTTAGGCCCCGTCTCCTGCGCCTCCTCGCCCTCCCTGCTCCTCCTCCCCCTCGTTCTTCGTTTTTCGTCTCCCGTGAGCGGGCGAGCCCGGTCCAAGTCCGGTCCCAAATGTGTTCCAAATCTGGCCCAAATCCAGCCCACATCGGGCAGTGCCGGGGGCCACGTAGGCTCCCATGGAAGAGACACCAAGGCTACAGAGCTGAATTACGTCAAAACTACGAGTCTTGAGCAAGCCTGGAGTTTTCGTTCTAGGAGCACGACACGAACGCTTTTGTTGTGGGCGAGGAAACCACTTCTGGGGTAAATCAGTTATGTAGTCGATCCCCTGCCCGAGAAATGGATGCGGAAAGAGTGGGTGCGACGCCGGGGGCCCAGCAGCAGTCCCGGTTCGTTTTGAGCAGGGCTCGCGATGCCCGCGCCGCCGCCGACGCTGTTCCCTGAAGACACGAGGCCGCCCGCCCCACAGGCGGCTGCTGTCGGTCTGGGGCAACACTTGTTGTTGGACATTGTGCCCATGTTTTCCGTACCCATGTTTTTTGCGCGTCCAAATCATGAGTTCCTGCTCGTCGTCGTCCTCCATGTGCTCGTTCGGTCGGCCAGACGTCGCACGGAGTCGAAGCGCAGTCACAGAGGACGGACGGGAGCAGGAGAGGAACCCGCAGGCTGTACGCCGCCATGTTGCGCCCATGGTCTGCCCCTGCAGGTGCAAGGATCCCTGTGCGCGGCCATACAGCGGCAGGGCAGCAGCAGAGGCGAAACGACTCCACCTCCTGCTCCTCCTCCTGCCCCTCCCTCCCCCCGCGCTCCCCACTGGCGGCTCACCGCTGCTCCTCCCCCCCCATCCCAATTATCTTATGCCAGTTGCGCTGCGCTGCAGATCCAGCGTGCGCGGGTGCGCTTATGGCGGCCAGCCTGAAGAAGACCACCGTGCAGCACCACGGACTCGGCAACTCAGCTGGGTAGCGGAGCGCTTACGTACTTGGTCATGGTTGCTGTCAGGCCCGCCCTGGCGCCATGACTGGCCTGGTCAAGTCAGGATCGTGCGCAGGCGTGTGGGCGCCGTGCCCAGAGGGCCGTCCCGTCATGTTGCTCACGCGGCTGCGATGGTTTTGATATGTCGGCCGTTGTCTGAGCGGCGCTTGTCGGCCGCATTGGGTCCCTCCGCGGCCGCGCTGTTGTATGGTTGCTTCCGTTGCAAACCGCTGCTTGCAGCCGCCGCTATGGGTGACTCAGTTGGTGTGACTGCGAGCTGCTGGATCTGGATCTCCGCACACTTCCCCGCCCGTCGGTGCCAGCTGCTGGATCTCCGCCCTCCGTCGAGAAGGCACCTGCAGCCTGCAACCCGCGGCCTGGAGCCACGCCACTCGACACTCAAAGAGAGCTGCTCGGCGGCAACGGTCGGCTGGCGAGGAGCCGCACGGCCGATCTCTTGCTTGCCCGGGGAGCCTCCGCAGGCCCCCTGCGGAAGCTCACCCGCCGCACGGTTCCTTCCCCCCGCAGAGGCAAGGCCGCTCGGAGGAGCAACCGTTTGGCTCAGCTCTGACGCTACGAGCGCGTGCGCTCGGCAGCCTGCGCAAGAAAGAAAAGTTTGGCTCAGCTGCGCACGTGCGTGTGCGTGTTTCCTTCTCTGTGTGTGTGAGTGTGTTTGAGTGTGTGGTGCTGCCTGTTCTCGTTGCCTCGCGCGGCGGGCATCGGCGCATCCTGGGCGTCACGGGGGGCGTCGCCTCACGATCTGCCCGACCCCAGCACGGTCCGTAGCCGCAGCCATCTCGGCTTCAAGCCTGCCGGGCTTCCGTCCATAACATGGGCTTGCGGGTTCGTTGAGCCGGGCCCTTTTTGACACCGTACCTCAGGCTTGCATGGCCCACCTGCTCATGGCCCATCTGTACGGGGCACTGCTTCTGGCCGTGCCATCGGGCATTGCGGCTTTGTCCGGTTGCCTGCGGCGAGCCCCGCCACCGTGCCAACCCAGCATTCTTGGTGGCGTTTCTTCGAAGGGGCAGGACAAGCCGTCACATGCTACAGCATTCGTCCTCGCTTCTTGCGGAGCTGTGGTAGAGCTCCTGTGAGCTGTCTTGCGGCTGTCTTGGGCTCATGTGGGGCGGTGGGTCCGTCCATTGGGGCCTTCTTGGGCCGCCTTGGAGCTCTGTTGGGCCGTGTTGTTGCTCTCGTGGCCGTCGATGGGGCCTCCTTGGGCCCTCCTGTGGCCGTCGAGAGCCGTCCAGGAGCCCTCTAACGTTGGTTGTCTCGGGTCCCTCCAAAAGCCTCTTGTCGGGCCAGCCTGGGGCTGCCTTGGAGGCCGTACTGATATCCAGAGACCGTCTTTGGCTGTCTTGGAGCCGCGTGAGGGTCATCTTGGAGGCCGCTGTGGCCGTCTAGAGCGGACTGAGGCCACGCCAGAGGAGATCAATGGCATGGGCTTTTTCGGACCCTGTTTGGGGTCGTCTTGTGGCCATGTTGCGCGACATTGGACGCACCTTGGGCCGTCTTGAAGAAGCCATCCTAGGTTCCTCTTGGGGCCATATCCAGCCGTCCTGGAGACAGCTTGGGCGGCCTTGGTGACTCGCCTGGGCCGTCATTGGAACCATCTTTGGCATTCTGAACGCTTCAGAGGGCGCCAGGGTGTCGTCGGACCGCCCAAGAGCTCTCCAGAGGGTATGGGCGGTGCATGCGGGGGGGGGTCTTAGATGATGACAGAATCCTTACCAAACAGCACTCAGCATTCTACCACGCCTTAAGGTGTCAGAGGGCACGATGGCGGATCCTTTCGGGATCGGTCGCTGGAGGATCCGGATCCTTGGGTGAGAAACTGCAAGGAGAAGGCGATAGCCAGCCAAAGGGACGAGCTAGACTACGGGCCCTGCTTCGATGAGGAGGAGGAGGAGGTGGAGGAGGCGGCTATGCACACCAGCCTCATTCAGCGACCCAAGGTTGCCGCTGATCCGAGGCAAAATATCCCCACAACAATGTTCACGGAGGCCGACATGCTGTGCGACACTATTCCCAGACCCCTGTCCGACCGCGACGACCGATTAGGCGCTGGCAACCCAGCGTGCCGTTACGAGCCACCGAACGGTGTGCTACGCTATTATACTAAGAATCCCGAAGACATCGCCATTGTAATCCCAAGCAATTACCAGAAAGACCGCAACGTGTCCGACAATCCCGACGACCATGACCCCCTGTTTCTCGGCGTGCTCACTTGGAAAATGTATGCCAAGTACCACGGGTACGCGTTCTACAGCGGGCCGCCTGAGTTCACCTGCCCGGAGCTTGAGGAACGGCACCCGGCGTGGGCCAAGCCGTGCATGGCCGGGCAGCTTCTCAAGAAGCACAAGTACTTGATGATGGTGGACAGGGACACCACGGTGATCAAGCCTCGCTTGCGGCTGGAGCCCCTGTTCGGCATGGCGGGCTTGATGGGGGGCAGCCCCAGCAAGGACATAGCCGTTGCTGAGGAGTGGGGCTCCTGCAAGAAAGGCGTTCGCGCTCCGATGAGCGGCGATGTCAACACCGGCGTGGTGCTCGTGAGGCAGTCTGCAACTGCGATCGAGGCGCTGTCCACCTGGTACTGGGGGCCCACCAGGTTGCAGGCCTCCCAAACCCAGATCTCAGCCGATATCTTATTTCAATCTGGGCGATTTACCTAGATGTCTGTCTCTTGGGCTGGCTTCTCAGGCATGTTACCATTAAATTTATCTGGGGCCCCGGGGATATGTTCGGCACTTTTGGGCAACACATTGAAGAAGCTGTTGTTCATTGAATTGTCTGGGAATGGCGTCGGAGCAGTCAGAGTCGGAGGATCGTTGCGAAACTCAGAGTACGATTCTCTCCGATCGCCGACGTCGCCGTCGCGTCGGCGTTGCATCGGCGATACGGTGCGATCCACCGACTTTGTCTGCTCCCTCACCACGTGGGAGGCCTCCGTAGGTGCAAGGATGTCACCCCAGAACCTGTACAGAAGCCAGCTTGGTGGCCATTCCACCAGGAGCCTTGCCAAGGGTGCGGCTGCATCGCGCGTGGGGTTAACGAGTGGTCGTACGACCAGGTCGGTTTTTATGCGAGCGTCGTCACCAACGAGTCTTTGAGCAGTATGGTGACCGTATTTCGTTCTGGTTGCCCCATCAACAGCCCGTTCGCAGATTTCATTCCCCATCTGATATCAGGAACTCCTACTAAAAGGGCCTACGACGCCAGCCACCGGGACGTCATCTCGAAGAACTTGCACGATTGCGTCAGCAAGTTGATGGATGCACCTCCTGGCGATGGCAACCTCTACGAGCGTTGCTCCCTCTGCGACGCCCTGCCTGCAGGGTTCCATCCCCACAGCGACTCGTGGTCCTCGTCGTGCCGCAGTCGTGACCCCGTGCCCGAGTCGCGCGTGAGCACGAGGGACAGCAGGGCGGACGGAGACGAGTCGAGCGAGATGCTTGCCTGAGGGTGCGGGCAGGACGAGGCGAACATCGTAAGTTCCCCACTCGAAGAGAGTGACGACGCAGCAGTAGGCTAGACCTCAGTCGAAGACGTCGGCGTTTTGATGCAGCAAAAAAGTCAGGCGAGTCTTGAGTGAGTCCGGCTCCCGTAGGTGGCAGTTGCCCCCAAGTTCGAACACAATTCAAGAGGATTGCACTATTCCGCCGACCCCGAGATGAAGTGAGAAGCCCATGGATATGATTAGGGCGAGGTAAGAGCTAGGCAGACTTGCATGACGGGCTCGGTTCCAGCCGTTTGTGGCTTGGATGTCCTTGCAGCTCTCAGCCGAGTCTCCCTTCCTCTGACAGGGTATTGGACCTCAGGGGAGGGAAGAGGGCCCCCCCCAAACAAAAGAAGTCAAGGCAACAACAACAACAGCAACAACAACTAAACAAAACTAATAACACAACAAACACACAGGGGAGGGGAGAGGCCAAGAGGGACAGCCCAGCGTTCTCACACGCGTCTGGATAGCTCCTGCTAGCGCCTGGGGTCTTTGAGGGGGCGTCGTGACGGCCTTTTCGGGGGGCTTCGTTGGGCCCAGGACGGCCTCGGGGCCTTTGGCAGGGCAGATAGGGGGCCATTGGGGGAGCTTCTTGGCCGTCTCTGGGGTTGTCTCCTGGCCTCTGGGATTTTTTCTTTTCCCCTTCTAGAGTCCCTCTGGAGGCCTTCTGGGGCCTTCTTGGTCCTTTTGGGGGCCGTTTTGGGGGCCTCTTGGCGCGCTCTTGGGACATTAGTGGGTTGACTTGGGCGATCTATGGGGCCCTTCGGGGCCGTCTTAGGTTGTCGAATGCTCGAAAGGATTAATTTGAACGTTGAAGCCCTTCAAGAACTGAGGGAACTATGTCTTGTTTGCGCCTCTCGAAGCCTTCTTGGAGGTGCTCTTGGGGCTTTCTTGAGGCGCCTTTTTTGGCCGTCCTCAGGCCCGCTCGGGCGTCTGGGTGCGATCTTGGGGTGGGTCGGGGTCCGCTCTGTAAACCCCCCGGGCCTTTTTGGGCCAACCTGGAGGCGTCTGGGGGTGGATTTGGGAGCTCGGAGGGCCCCAGAGGTACGTGGACGAGCTCGTGCCCCCCCCCCCCCGTGCCTCCTTCCCCCCCCCCCCCCCGCCCACCCACCCCAGAACAGAAGTTTGTAACCCAGGGGAGTGGGCAAGGGGGAGGGGAGGCAGCCAATCATCACACGCGCCTTTTCACCCCCAGCAAGCGGGGAGGTCGGCGAATTTTTCAGGGGGTCCAGTGAGTCTAGGTCCCTTAGATGGGTCCGAGTAGATGGGGTCTGAGGATCGCACCGCATCGGCGATGCACCGGCGATGCGGCTCGATGTGCAGCCAGAGTTTTTCCCCGCGGGCGTCGCCGATGCATTGGCGATGCGGCACGATCCTCCGACACCATCTACTCGGACCTCATCTAGGGTGCCTCTAGCGAGCGGGGTGCATGGCTGGCTGGGGAGGGAGGACAGGCAGCTCGGGCGGCATCGGGAGCACGAGCAGTTGGAGCGACGGCCGCTTACGCCGCCGACTGGAGCCACTAGAAGGCCATACGCAACAAGCATTCCGCCCAATGCTCGTGGAGACCCCGCGCGGGGCGTATCCATTGATCGCGTGCCCGTGGAATGGCGTCTCGTCCAGACCGCGATGGCCTGGACGTGAACCTGCTCGTCTCTCTCGAGGCGCGATTGATCTGCCCTCTGTTCCACGGGTGCTCTTGCTCCTCCTTGTCTCAGCCTCTTCTTGCACGGCCGAGCCCAGCTGGGGCGGCCTGTATGCTGTGGTCTTGGGGCCGTGGCGGATGTCACAGGTACAATGTGGATGCGAGAGGGGGCGCGCGATCCCGCTGTACCCCGTGCGGCGCCCTCGTCCGGCAGGGTTTCTACAGCGAGAGCTTCGGAGTCGAGCAGTGGCGAAGTGTCTTTGCTTGCCTATAGGCCCACCAGAGAATGTTATAGGAGCCTGTTGCAGTCTGCACGAAATGTTCTTAGAGCATTCCTGGCTGGGACTGTTTTGTTTTAGCACATCGGGCTCATGTTCTCGGAACGTTGTTTTCGCTCTTGGATCATCTTTGGGTTCTAAGAACATTTCGTGGTAGGCCTATCGGAAAAGCCGGGACGGTCGGTCCCTGCTCAACGGAGTGAGGATCATTTTGGCTTCGGGGGGGCCTTTGTGTTCCTCGGGCCTGCTTCCCCCGTCTGGACCTCTGCAGACAGCCGCGAGCTGTTGGCTCACGTGCTCGCTTTGCACGGCCTCCAAAGCGATCTTCACTTTCATTGTCGCTTTCCTGGGGTTCTGCCTGGGGCGTTCCTGGTAAATCTAGGCGCAGCTGGGTTCGAACTGGAGTTTCATTCCCTACAACGGGATTCTCTTGCAAGACTGGGACTGCATGGGGATCCAGCGACCGCGGACGACAGATCCCCGGTTGAGCGGCAGCGCACCGACAGATGGTCTGCCAAGGCCACGTGCGCGAATGAGGCAGAGCGCTGGGTAGTGGGCTGTGGCGCTGACGAGTTCCTGGCTGTTCCGCGGTGTCCCTGACCCTGCATCCTGCGGTGCCGTCTCTGGTGCCCCCCCTCCTGCCTCTTGCGGTGCCATCTCTGCCTCTCATCGCTGCCCTGCGGTTACCCTCCCAGAGCCCCGACGTCATGATTTTTCATAACGTCGACCCCCAGAGGCTTCGACCTATTCCCTGGGACCCGGTCCTCATCCCGAGTCGTTTTTTGACGGTCCCGTGGCCCAGTAAGGGTCCCCAGACGCCGAAAATGGCGAAAAAAATCCGTCATGATTCTTAGGCTTACGCCACACCGCCGACCCCTTGTTTATGCCAATCTGGGGGTAGTAGAAGCTGCGAAGGGGTGAAAAGGCGAGTGATATTTGTTTGGTGTCTGTTCGCCGCCACCGCCAGAGGGTCTCGGGCAGTTCCGCGGGGAGGTCCGAGCGGACAGCGACACTGCGAGTTTTGGAGCCACTCGGGGGCCGTTTCGGAGCCTCTGGGGTGCTTCTTGGGGGTTCCTTGGGGCGTCTGGGCGGCCTCGTGAGGGCCTCTGGGGGCCTCTTGGGGCACTCTTGGGGCCCCCTGGGGCTCCTGGGGGCAGAAAGCTAGAGTTTCAACATGTTTGGTCGCCCTCTTGGGCCCCTCGTGGTGCCGTCTTGGAGCCCTCTTGGGCCGTCTTGGGGACCTCTTGGGCCGTGTTGGGGCCGTCTTGGGCCGTCTGGAGGCCGTCTTGGGGGCCTCTTGGGCCATCTTGGGGCTGTCTTTGGGGCCTCTTTGGCCGTCTTGGAGCGTCGGGAAGCCGAAAAGGCGGAAAAGCAAAAAACATCGAAAAACACTATGGAAAATCAGCAATTTTAGACTCTTGGGGCCCTCTTGGGAGGCTTGTTTGGGACCTCAGGGGCCGTCTTGGAGACCTCTTGGCCCGTCTTGGGGCCATCTTGGGCGTCTTGGAACGGTCGTTTGGCGTCTCGGAGCCTTCGTGGGCCGTCTTGGAGGCCTCTTGGGGGCTTCGTGGCCCGTCTTGAAGCCCTCTTGGGCCAGGAAAAGCCCCGTGGAGCGCTCGTCCCGGACCCCCCCCCCCCTCCAAATCGACCGGACCGGGCTCCCGGGGGAGGGGTTTGGGGAGGGGGAAGCATCTCACACGCCGATGATCCCCAAGGGGTCGGCGGATTTTTTCATGACTCGAGGGGGTCTGGGCTGCAGGCTCCCGTCAGGCGCTGGTCCCGCCGGCGCGAGCGTTTAGGGTGAAACGTCCTCCAGGGGGCCCGAGCTGAGCCCCGGGAGCCACGGGATGCCCCGCCGACAGCAATCAGGCGATCGCAAGCACGGATCGAGGGGGCGTGGATGAGCGACGAGTCCCGTTTCCACGGGCAATCGCGGATTCCCGCCGCCGAGCGAGGCGGCACCGGCCGCATTCAGGGGAGGGCACCTCCCCCGATCCATGGATTTGGCGACTGCGCGCCAAATCCACGGATCGCTAATGCATGGGTTCGCGCCCCCGAAACAAAAGCATACGAAAGAGGGGCCCAGCAGCCTCTGGGGACGTCCCAGAGCGGAGCGCGGTCCAGGACGGTAGAACATGTCCTAGGTGATTTCGGGCAGGGGTCGACCGAAACGGTGTTTTGGCGATGTCGTGAGCCGTTGCCGTTTCGGTGTCGTCGTGTAGCGAAGGCGGGTGGAAGATAAAAACGAGGGAAGGCGAGCACAAAACGAACACGGGAAGCACTGCTTGGGTCGATCCCTGGTTTCGGGCCCTAGACAGGAACTGTGGCCCGCTTTCGTCAAAGCAGGAAGCTGCTGAACCCAGGTGCCTGTCGCAAGCCGCGCCACCGTACCGCACCAGAGGAGCAGCGCAGCGGGGAAAGGGTCAAGTTTGCGACCCGTTCCAGCGCAATCAGTGGGCCTCTTGTGGGTCTGCAGCGGGGCCCATCGGGGACCCGTCGGGGGTCTCGGGGCCACCCTGGGCTTCGAAGAGGCGGCGGAGAGGGGGGGGCGGAGGGGGGTGGAAGGCCTGCCGCAGCACACCTGCTCGACTCTGCTCGCGAGCGCGCTCAGGATGCCGAAACTTCCGTCGCCGCTGCCGACGACGACGACGCCGACCCCACGGGCGGCGACGGCGTCGGCGGCGGCGACGACCTCGACGACCGTGGAGGCTGCCCGCCGGCGGCGGCGCGGCGCCCGCGCCCCTGAGCTTCTTCGCCGACCGCCTGCAGGCCCAGACTGTGCTGGCCTGCGGCGCCCGCACGGCCTCGCGACGGGAGTCCGGCGAAGTCCCGCGGGGGCGCCGCGGCCCGCGGCCCACGGCCGACCGCTGCCGCCGCCGCCTCGCCAGCCGCGGCCCGCCGCTGACGGCCGACCGCGGCCGCGCCCACCGCCGCCGCGGCCGCCGCGGCCCGCAGCCGACCGCCGCCGCCGCTTTCCCCGTGTTGGCCGCCGCCCGCCGCGGCCGCCACCCGCCGCCGCGGCCGTCGCCGCTGCGGCCGCCGTCGCTGCGGCCGCCGCGACGCCCAGGCTGGGCCGCCGCGACGACGGCGTCGGCGACGGCGATGATCTGCGGCGAAGACAACGGCGGCGAGGTCGATTGCGGCGCTCCGGGGGGCTGGGAGCTCGAGCTTCGATACTCGATGTTTTTGATGGATGTGTTGGGCAACTTGCTTGGCGTTTCTGGAGGTTGTTACTTCGAGGACGTCGACGACGTGCGTCGTCGTCTTGGATGTTTCTGGGCCGCGGCGGCGACGAATACGACAGCGAGCGGCGGCGGCGACGAGCTTCGAGGCTCCAGGCTCGAGCCTGTTGGCCGGTTTCTGTGTGCCGTGCGCCTCCTGGAGAACCGAGGAACCTCGTCGACGGACGTCGTCCTGGATGCACTATCGCGGCAGCGGCGACAGAGGCGGCGACGGCGGCATCTATTCTTAAGTCGGGCTTGTCCTCTACAGGAGGAGAATATTCAGACATAGTCAAAAAAACAACTATGGGGACTATTTTTTGAGTATTTGTTTGACCATTTGGGCGCAGTTTTTGGCATTTTTCATCTTTCGTCGAAAATCCTCCTGCAGGGGGACAGGCCCGACTTCAGTCTATCCCTCGGGTTGGGCAGCTGGCAAGCGAGCGTGCTCGGCAACCTGCCAGTGTCACTGGGCGTGCCCAGGGCTGGGATAAAACATCGTCGCTCCAGAGGCCTTCCGGGACGCCCCTCGGAGCGCCCTGGAGCGCTCGGGAACCAGGCGCCCGATCCACTTTCGAGAACCACCCCATCCGCAGACCCAGACATGATCGCGTCGTTAAAAAAATCAGGACGGGAGGTGTATCGCTATTTTTGACCTCGATAGGCCCTCACGGAGCACCAGGACCGTCAAAAAACGACTCAGGATGACAAACCGGTCCAGGGGAAAGGGTCGGGACTTCCGGGGACGCCGTCCTGAAAAAAATTCAGGGCGTCGCATGCCTGGGTTGGGAACCAGGCGCTCGATCCTCCTTCGAGAACTGCGGGCAAAACTTGTGTCCATATCCACTGCAGGGGTTTCGGGCTCCCTTCCCCAGAAAGCCGAGGAGCACTGGATATGGATAAGAATCAGGCCCCTACTAGAGGCTCGAATTCTATCCATATCCAGTGCGCCTCGGCCTCGCGGCGCCCCTTCCGCGAAAGCCCAAGACGGCCCTGGATAAGGATATAAATATTGCCCGCAAGGACCACCCCACCCTCAGAGATCCCCCATTTCGCCCGCTCCGATGTTGTCCTTACCCTGGCGTCGTCTTCGCCCGCGCCCCGCCGCCGCCGCCGTCGGCGGGCCCCCCGCGGCCGCTCGAGTGCCCTCTCGCGGCGGTGGCGGCGACAGAGGCGGCGGCGACGGCGGCGGTGACAGCGAGGGCGGCGGCGGCGGCGGCGACGGCAGCAAGCCGGCTCGCGTTGGGCAGCCGGCCGGCGCTCCCGCTCGGCAGCCGGCCAGTGCCCGCCGCGCCGCGGCGGCCCGCGGCGGCCGGCGGCGGCGCGCCGGCGGCCCGTAAAACAGGGCCAGGATCGGGATAAATCGCTCCAGAGCGTTCCGGGGCGCTCTCAGAGCGTTCCGGAACGCTCTGGAGCGGCCGCGGCGCCCAATACATCCTCCAAGCCCGCCGTTTCGCAGAGATTTCGAGTCATCCTGATCCGATTGTGTCCCGACCTTCGCGCGTCGTTTCACGGCGGCCGCGCGAGGTGCCTCGTGTTCGGCAGCCGGCCGGCAGAGCGGGGGCCGCACGGCCTCGCCCTGCGGGTGCGCGTCGACGGCGCCACGCCCTCTTTCACGGGCCTGCCGGTGCTCGGGTTCACGCGGCGGAGGCCGCCGCCGCCCCCCTCTCTGAGGCTCGATCGGAGCCGGCGGCCTCGCGGGGGCTATAGCAGGCGCAGAGGGGGGTAATTGTTGGGGAGAGGGAGGAAGAGCAGATGGGGGGGCGAGGAGGGAGGGGAGAGGCGCGGAGGGAGAAGGGAGGCTTGCAGAGAGGGGGGAGGAGGGCTTCTTAGGAGCAGCCCTGCCTCGTTGGAGGCGCGGGCCCTGTCTGCAGATGTAGGGCCAGCGCCCTCCAAGAAGCAGCCTCCGTCGAAGAGGCCTCCCCCCTCTGCCTACACCCTGGTGCGCGTCGCCCATAAAATCACCCGCGCCCTGGGGTCCGGGCGTTGCAATTTTGCAGTCGGAGCGTTTTCGCTCTCGGGCCCCAAGGCCAGCACAGATCGACAAGGCTTGAGCAATGCCGCAGAGAGGTGGCGTATCTGGGGATCTCGTCGGGATTTCTTACGATGCTGCAGTTTGCTCGTGGCGTCGTACCTCGGGGCCTTCGACCCCGTGTCCGCCGCGGTCGACCAGCGGCCCAGCGGCGATCTCTCTTGGCCGGCCGCGTTGGCGGAATCGACGACGTCGGCGGCGTCGCTGTCGTCGCCGTGGGGGGGGGGATGGCGCTCTTTGCAGGTCAATGCCTCACAATGAAGGTGCAGCGATGACGAGGAATGACAAAGTCACCGACGACAGTATATGTGCAGGCATACATTCCGTCTTCCTGAGGAGGGAAGGGCGATTGTCTTCAGCCTCTAACCCTGGACGCACGACAAGACAGTGGCACAGCACCGACGCAATCATCTGCGCGCTAAGCCGAGGGATGAGCACGTGGCGAGGCCAATTTCTAGTCAGTCTAAGCTCCTTCTCCCAGGAAGGGGGGGCGGCTTCGAATAGACCAGTCTTACGCACGTTCCGAACAAACATATCATCATTCGCTATGGCAGTGATGCGAGCAGCTTGTGTCCATTCTCGCAGTGAAGAAGTTGAAACGACTGGGGTGCGCTGCCTGCGCACGGACTCATGTCCACAGCAAGCCTGACGTTCGAACAGGAAGCCTGCTGGTGGTCAACGTAACTACGCGCTCACGTCAGAGGCAGCTTGTCCTGGGCCTCCATGATGGGCCAGTTTTCCACCACCACCGCCATAGGTCGGACGGGGCAGAAGGGAGGCTGGGGAGGTCCGCCTCCTCCTCCTCCTCCTCCTCATCCTCATCCTCATCCTCCGCCTCCATCCTCCCTCTCCTGCCTATGGTCGTGATGGTGGAACATCGGCCCGTCGCTCCACCTCGACCGCATGCCTCGCCAGCGCCTCGGCGTGCTCCTTCGCGAGGCGTGGCCACCAGCGCGTTGGTCGCGCTTCGCGGGTGGTGCCCTTTGTCCTCCGCAGCTTTACTGGCGGCCTCCGCCGCCGCGGCGTCGCAGGCCGCACATGAAGAGGGGAGGAGGAGGAGGAGGAGGAGGAGGAGGAGGAGGAGGAGGAGGAGGAGGAGGAGGAGGAGGAGGAGGAGGCGAGGAGGAGGAGGAGGAGGAGCAGGAGGAGGGGGAGGAGGAGGAGGAGGAGGAGGGGGAGGAGGAGGAGGAGGGGGAGGAGGAGGAGGAAGGAGGAGGCGGAGCGAGGAGGAGGAGGAGGAGGCGGAAGAGGAGGAGGACGAGGAGGAGGAGGACCCGGGTAAACCCAAGAGGCATCAGCGATGTTGGAATCCGCCCTCCAAGCTCCCTCTTCACAGGCCCCTACAACCGTTCTTTCTTACCGAGGGAACTGCCTCGTTGGAAGGCAGCTGCTTGAAGACCCTGAAGCATGCCAAGACATTGTTCTTGGGATTCCAGCGCCACGGCTCAACGTGACTGTTGCGCTTTGACGACCCGGAAACGCGCCAGAACGCCATTCTCGGGACTTGACAACTGCGAGTCAACATAACTTGAGCACCCTCATAAGCCTGAATCATTCCAACACAGAATTTATGGTGCGTTGATCATGGGAACCCGTGCAACTCAAGATGGATGTGCACGGCGCTAAGGCGAGAGCAACATTTGGAAAAGGAACCGCCCTCAATGCGGGAAGCTTTTGCAATTGTTTAAGGCGAGCGTGCGCGGCGCTAAGGCGAGAGCCACATTTGGAAAAGGAACCGCCCTCAATCCGTGAAGTTGCTGCAAATGTTTAATACGAATGTGCGCGGCGCTAAGGCGAGAGCCACATGTTGAAACCGACTCGCTCTCAATCCGTGAAGCTCTTGCAGTTGTTAAAGACGAATGCGTGTGGCGCTAAGGCGAGAGCCACATTTTGAAAACCACCCACCCTCAGTCCATAAATCTCTTGCCAACTTTTAAGTCGACTGTACGCGGTGCTAAAGCGAGAGCCACATTTTGAAAGCCACCCGCCCTCCATCTGTGAATACGTTACCAATGTTTAAGCTTCAGAGTCATACATGGTGAGGATGTCTCAGGCGAAACGGTCGGCCCGCTCTAAAAATTGGCGTCGGGGTGTGACAGGGAGAAGTTATTTATATGGAGATGGAGGAGGAGGAGAAGGAGGAGTAGGAGGAGGAGGGGGAGGAGGAGGAGGAGGAGGAGGAGGAAGAGGAGGAGGAGGGGGGGGTTATGAGAGGGAGGGGGAGGAGGTGGAGGAGGATGTAGGAGGAAGACGAGAGAGGAGTAGGGGGGACGAAGGAGGAGGAGGAGGAGGACGAGCAGGGAGAGGGGGAGGAGGAGGAGGAGGGAGGGAGGAAGGAGGGAGGGAGAGGGAGGGAGGAGGAGGAGGAGGAGGAGGAGGAGGAGGAGGGAGGAGGAGGGAGGCAGTAGGGAGTAGGGAGGAGGGAGAAGGGAGGAGGGAGGAGCAACAGCGTCCGATGAGTGGGCGTCCGGCACCAGCCCAGCGCCCACGCCAACGCCAGGATGACGCGCGGCAGCACCTGCAGGGGGGCGACGAGCAGCACCCCCATCAGGCACGGCAGCTCCGCGAACAGGCCCGAGCCCAGCACGGATCGGCACTGCCACGAGCGGGCGACACCTCGCACGGCGCAGCAAGCCGAAGGGGAAGACCTCTGCAGGTGGGGCCAGCTGCGACGCCCTCCTCCTTCTCCTCCTCCTCCCTCAATCCTCCTCCTCCTCCTCCTCCTCCTCCTCCTCCTCCTCCCCTTCCCCCAATCCTCTTTTTTTTTTTTTTTTCCTTGTTTTCTCCTCTCCTCCGACACCACGCCGCTCCCGCGAGGCCAGCCACCGAGTCCGTGCCGCGCAGCCACGACGCCGGGAGCCGAAGAGGACAACACGCCATGAACATAACATGTGGCGCTGCGCGCCGCTCGGATGTCTTGGATCCGCGCTGGGGCCCCCCTTGGCGGCGCCTCTGGCGCCGCCCCTGGCGCGATCCGCGCGCCAGGGAGGGGATTCGAGCCTCTGAGGAATCCGCGCGGAGCGCCAAGAGTTCATGCTTGTGGCGCTTTTGTTTTTTCTCCCAGGGAGGCGCCGGCGGGGGCGGCGCGCATAGCAGCAGTCCCGTGGGGAGGTGGCCATCAGCACCCCGTGTGCTGCAAGCGGCTCCTGACACAGGACAACGGTTTGAGCCAAAATGGCTACGTACGGTGGCGGAGGAGGAGGATGAGGAGGAGGAGGAGGATGAGGAGGAGGGGGAGGAGGGGGAGGAGGGGGATGGTGGAGGATGAGAAGGGGGACGACGAGGACGACGGTTAGGTGGATGCCCGCGGCCTCGCAACCCCTGGGAAGGCCGGTCTCCCGTCTGTCGGCGATGTGTCGTCGATGTTGTGCCGGCGAATCTCCCTTTGCTTTTGCCTTCCCTCAGGCAGGACGAGGTGGAGGCGGAGGACGGCGACGACGACGACCACCAGCCGAACAAGAGTGAGAGTAGGATGATGCTTTTGTTCCACCCAGTGGTAGCAGCACATGTTGCTCCAACATGCGCCACGTGACTGAGCATGCAGCTTAAGATCAGCACATGAGCTGAACGGTGCCTGCACTTTGGGGGTGCTGTTTTGGCTGCCCGAGGAATTGGACGGGCCCGCCGCGGATTCACCTGGTGCCTGGTTGGGGGCCTGTCGCGGGCGCCGCTGCAGGCGCCCCTTGTGCTGCTCCGCGGGGGTTCTGCCTGGTGAGTGGCTGGTGGCCGCGCCGACCGGCGCCCCGTCCCCTCCTCCTTGCCCCGCCCGAGGCCGGCGGACGACGTCGACCTGTACCCCGCGGTGTCCACCTGCCTCGCTGCGAGCGTGCTCGTAGGCGCTGCGGCGCGGAAGGGGGGGGAGCCTCGAGTTCTCCTCCTCGAGCCCCCCCCCTTCTCTTCCTTCCGCAGTCTGCTCAGTGGCTCCCCTGCAGACTTGAGGCTCGCTCGCTCGCTCGCTCTCTCTCTCTCTCTGTCGTTGCCTCTCGCTCTGGAGGAGAGGAAGTCGAGAACTGGATCCGTCTCTCTCTCTCTCTCTACCTCTTTCTTTATCTCCCTCCCTCCTTTGACGTGGATGTGGGGGAGGGAGGGAGGAGGAGGAGGAGGAGGAGGAGGAGGAGGAGGAGGAGGAGGAGGAGGAGCACCAGTGCAAACCCAAGACTCACCAACGGTGTTGGAATAATGCCTCCCTCCAAGCTCCTTCTTCACACGCCCCTATCAGGATTCATTCCCACTGAGGGAAGTGCTCCGTTGGGAAACAAACGTTTGAAGATTCTGCGACGTGCCAAAGTACCATTCCCAGGAGTAAACCTGACTGATGCGTTTTGACGGAAGTGCATCGTGCCAGAACGCCGTTCTCGGGAGTTCACAACCGCGAATCAACGTAATAACTGCGCCCTGACAATCCTGAATCCTTACAACATGCCATGTGTGGTATGTGGTACGCTAGCCATGGGAATCATTCAATGTGTTATACTTGTTAAACGAATATGCGCGGCACTGAGGCGAGAGTCACATCTTGAAAAGGGTATGCCCTCAATCGGTGCAGCTCTGGATAATTGCTTAAGCAAATGTGCGCTGCGCGAAGGCGAGAACCAATTTTTGAGACGACTGCCCTCAATCCGTGCAGCTCTCGCGAATGTTCGGGACGAATGTGCTCCGCGCCATTTTGAAAACCACCCGCCCTCCATCTGTAGAACTGTTGCCAAATCTGAGCTTCAGGATCATAAAATATTGGGGGTCTCAGGCGAAACGCTCGGCCGGAGGCTCGGAGGAGGCTCGGAGGAGTGACCACCTCTTCCTCGGCGGAAGACGGCGGAGGGTGGCGGCAGGGCGGCGGAAGCTGGCGGAAGTAAGGTGAGGGCGAATCCACCGGCGGAATCCGGCGGAAGTAAAAGTGTTTTTTCAAGAGGTGACAACGTTTCTGGATGCAGGGGTTCCAGAGTCGGCCATGGATCAACTTTGACGGTTTTCTTGCAGGGTCCAGTTTGCTCCCATGGGTCCGATTCCATATTGATACAGGCCAGCCTGGTCCAATTCGATTCCAATATCCAATATCCTTGCGATCCGATGCGGCCCGATGTTTCCATTGTGCTGTTATGCATCCTGCCGAATGGGTTCCCTGCCTGCATAAGGTAGAACTTCGCAGCTCGCTCCTCCTCCTCCCCCTCCTCCTCGTCGTCCTCCTCCTCCGTACTTCGTTGGCGCCATCGCAGCCTCAGGGTGTAGTCACAGCGTTCGGCGTGAAGCTCATCACTCATGAAGCAGCGGCTTCCAAGTCATACCTAATAAATCATCCTTCGGGTGAGAAGGAGGTTGGGAGGCGTGATGTCTCTTGCGAGGTAGAAGTGGATGCTCGATTCCAACCGCAAATGGATTCGCACTGGCCCACGGAGACAACTTCTCAGCCAAGACGCGCTCCCACACCCATTCGCCCTGTGAGCCCGATGAGCCCTATCGCGCACCACAATATCCGCCTTATTGTGACAGCCATGGGTACAAACAGCGCAGCAACCATCGGGACATCCATGAGGACAAACATCAGGAAAGCCATCGGCACAACAATCGGAACATCTATCGGGACAGGCAACTGCGCAACCATCGGACCAGCCATCGGGACAGCCATCGGGGCAACCAACGGGACAACCATCGTCTTAACCATCGGGACAACCAACGCGACACACATCAAGACAGTCATCGGGACAAGTTTCAGTACAACCATCCGCACACACAAACATCGGGACATCCATCGGGACAGCCATCGGGAACACCATCGGGACGACTATCCGGACAACCAACTGCGCAGACATCGGGCCAACAATCGGGACAGCCACCGGGGCAACCATCGTTACAACCATTGAGGCAATCATCGCGACATCCATGGGGACAACCATCGGGCCAACCATCGGGACAACCAACCGGGGAAACCATCGGGACAAGCATCGTGGCAACCAACGGGACGACCATCGTGACAACAATCGGGGCAACCATCGCGACACCCATATTGACAACCATCGGGAGAACCATCGGAAGAACCATCGAAAGAACCATCGGGACAACCATCGGGACAACCATCGGGAGATCTATCGGGATAACCATCGGGACAACCAACTGCGCAACCATCGGGCCAACCATCGAGACAGCCATCGGGGCAACCAACCAGACAACCATCGTGACAACCATTGAGAACATCATTTTGACACCCATAGGGACAACTATCGGGGCAACCAACGGGACAACCATCGGGAGCATGTTCGGGACAACTATTGGGACAACCAATTACGCAACCATTGCGCCAACCATTGGGACAACCATCGGTACAATCATCGGTACAACGATCCGGAGAACCATCGGGAAAACCATCGAGACAACCATCTGGAGAACCATTGGGACAACGACCGGGACAGCCAACTGCGCAACCATCGGGCCAACAATCGGGACAGCCATCGGGACAACCAACGGAACAACCATCGTGACAACCATCGGGTCAACCATCGGGGCAGTCATCGGGGCAACCATCGGGGCAGAACCATCGGGACAAACATCGGGAGAATCATCAGGACAACTATCGGGAGAACCATCGGGAGAATTATCCGGACATCTATCGGGACAAACAGCTGCGCAATCATCGGGCCAACAATCGGGACAGCCACCGGGGCAACCAACGGGACAACCAGCGTGACAACCATCGGGGTAACCATCGCGACGCTCATCGGGACGACCATCGGAACAGAAATATCGGGACAACCGTCGGAACAACCATCGGAACAACCATCGTGCCAACCATCGGGGCATTTACCGGAACGACCATCAGGGCAACCGTCGGGTTTGTCATCGGGGCAGCCATCGGGGAGTCATCATGAAAACCATCGGACAACCATCGGGGCAATCGACGGGACAGCCGTCGGTTGAGCCACCGGGACAACCATCGGGACAACCATTGGAACAGCTTTCGGGAGAACCATCGGGAGAACCATCAGGACAACCATCGGGAGAACCAGCTGGATCACCATCGGCACAACACGCGGGGCAAACATCGTTGCAACCATCGGGACACCAATCGGGACAACCAACGGGAGAGCCATTAGGAGAGCCACCTGGACACCTATCTGGACAGGCATCCGGGCAACCATAACCATACTTCTCGTTCTATCCGTATCACTCTCTATCGGAATCGTTTCCTACCAATCGATCGCACTTTTCAATCTTCCTGTCGAACTCACTCTCTGTTTATCGCCAAACCATGGTGAGTAACGGTAGGGACCTCCATCACGACAACCATCCGGACAACCATCGGGACGACCATCGGGGCTACCATCTAGACAACCATCGGTTAACCATCGGGATAACCATTGGGGCAACCATCAGGACACACATCGGGACAGCCATCGGGACAACCATCGGGAGAATCATCGGGACGACCATCGGGACAACCATGGGGACAGTCATCGGGACAAGTTTCGGGCCAACCATTGGGACAACCATCAGGGCACCTATCGGTACGACCATCGGGAGGACCATCGGGACAACCAACGGGACAATTTTCACACAGCCGCCAGCGCGCAGGGCGACTCACTTTTGTCCGACGTGGCCCTAGCCAGTGGGCGAGCTCCCTCAGCTTCGCCTCACCCTCTCGCACGTCTCGCGCGAAACGAAACGATTTCCCCGTCGGGGCACCTGACGTTTCACCGAGTTTTCACGCTCCAGTTTCCGATTCAGGAGCCTTACTGCATTCCGCCCAGTTGTTGCTGATTGGTCTCGTGTTCCACGTCTGTTGCGGGATTGTGTGGGGTCCTCTTGCTTCGGGTGTTGCTTCGTTGGCGCATTTCATGGCTCCTGCTTCCTTTTGGGGGCACCCTGTGGCTTTTGGGGGGGCCCTGGGGGACGATGTTGATGTCTCTCTCTCTCTCTATATATATATCTATGTATGTGTGTATGTGTGTGTGTTTGTTTTTGTTGGCGGTCCTCGGGCCGTCCTGTAGGACAGGACTACCGGGGCCCCTGCGAGTTGTCCTTTTTCAGTTTTTGTTGGAGCCCTTTTTCTTCTGTGCGGTTTAGGGGGGGCCTCTTCGGCCGTCTTGGGGCCCTCTTGGGCCATGCCTGGGACCTCTGCGGGTCTTCTTGGACGGTGATGAGCCGGTGAGGGGGGGGGGGGCTCGCAGGCCGCTCATGGTGTTGGCAGAAGCGCTCGAACGGTCGAGAACGCGATTATTTCAAACATACAACAAGATTGAAGTACGACTTCCGTTTCGAAGCCCTCTTTGGGTTCTTTTGGAGCTTTCCTGCGGCGTCTGGGGGGTCTTTTGGTTCGTTTGCAGGCCATCTTGGGTGTTCTTGAGGCCGCTCGGGCGCGTGGGCGCCCGTCTTGACCATCCTGCAAGGCATCTGGGGCATGTTGGAGGTGACGGAGGCCGGATCTGGAGGCTCCGGAGGAGGTGCGTTGAGGAGTTCGTATGCCCACCCGCTACACGAGGTGTTGTGCCCTAGCGGAGGGGGAAAGGGGGCAGGGGACAGCCACACGTCGTCTCACACGCCTTTCTATGGAGGGGCGGCGGACTCCAGATCAGTCTCTTTCAGTCTCCTCCTGCGCATTCCTTTCCTCATCCGCAGCTACGTTTGCTCATGGCACTCGTTTTGGTTGGGACCGTCCTTCGGACCATCAGGGGCGCCCGAACTTCAACTATGTCTTCCCACCACTACTACATTCATGTTATCACGTATACATGCCTGGCAGCGGGGGCGCAGGTGCAAGCGTTGTCAGACCGTACGTATGAGTCCAAGCACAAGCGCTCAAACGTCAAAGCTCGGATGTCGCTGACAGCTCAGAGCTCGGATGTTGCTTACTATTTCTCAGATTGCTGTGAGCTCCCTGCCCAAGTCATCGAGTTGCCTGCGGCACGTCCCGTCACCGTGCCAGCACAACACTCTAGCTGTCGACTGTTCGAGGAGCCTACAGGAGGCCGTCACGCGTGACACCTCGTGCCCCGATGCTTGGGACAGCTGCAGCGCGTGACACGCTCTTCACGAGCTTCCACGCCGTGTCGGGGTGTCCAACCTCGTGTCCGTCGTCTTCTTCCTCCCTTCCTCTTCTTCACCTCTTTCTTGGGGCCGCTCGGGGATCTTTCGGAAGGGCGCCTTGCGCGCCTCTTGGAAGCTCCCTGGACCGTCTCAGGGCGCTCTCGGGCAGTCTGGCGACCCTCTCTCTCTCTGAAGCCGTGGGGCATGCCGCCTGCTTGGTTCCTCCTTGGGGCGATCCTGGGCCGCTCTGAGAGTACCGAGGGCCTCGCCCAGGAACTCTGGCACTCCTGACTCTGATCCCGACGGGATGCTTGACGTCCATACCCAAGGGGCCGCCCCGCAAGCGCATGATTAAGAAACCTCCCCCCGAATAGCTGGCCCAGTGTTTCTTAACCAACTTGCCGGAAAGCTGGCTCAGTTTCTTAAGGGGATCGACAGTTGTGGATCCTAGAAATGAATAGCGCACGTTCCTGGCTCCAAAAGCTGGCCCAGAGTTCCCTTAAGAATCTTCTGAAAAAGCTGGCCCAGCTTTCTTAATTGATAATTGTCTTTATCTTATTGTTGTCTGTGCAACTTTTCGGAACCTCTTATTCGAGATTTTAGCACGCCTCTGTTCCGCTGGGCCGGCGAGCTGCTCTGTTCGCAGAGGGGCGCCCGGATGTCCCGAACCCTTCCCTGGGGCTGGCTGACTACAGGCCTCGGAAAACATAGCGAACCCTCATGCTACATTCGTCTGCCCACGCATCCCCCTCCCCCCAGTGTTCAAAGTTGGCGGTGGGCCTGATGAGTTGCACCTCGACCGCGGTCTCCCCCGCGCGTGCCAACTTCGAGCTTGGGGGGGCAAGGGGGGGGGGGTGCTCACCTGCTGCTTCCCTCTGCCGTCTTCGTCCTGCATCGTTCTCGACGGGCCCGGGGTCCGGCGAGGGGACCCCGGAGGCCCAGAACGACGAACACGACTCCGACGCGCGATGGGGGTCCTTGGCATCGCTCGGACGTGTGCATTTTGTCTTCGGCGAGGGCCATCGAGGAGCATCCTTGATCATTTGGCGAAACAGCGCACGAAGCCGACACAAAAACAAAGGGAATGGACGTCCGAGCGATGGCCAGGGTCTGGGCTGCGGAGGTCCCACCAGGCAGCACCTGCCCACAGGTCTCCCCAAGCAGGGCCAGAGAACAGGGGGGACCGGAGGATCGCGCCGCACAGTCGATGCATCGATGATGCGATTCGACGTGGGGCCCGCACTTCTCGGCGTCCCCGGCGCCGATGCGTCGCCGACGTCGCCGACGCATCTACTCGGACCCCAGTTTGGGAGGCCTCGAGCTTGGGCATCCCACCACGCCTCCGAGTGCCGGCGGGGAGGGGTGGCGGATCACCGTCGCCTCCGAGTGCGACGAGGCCGCGCGGGCGCTCGGCCTCGCGGAGGGCTATTCCGGGGGCCGCCAGAGGTTGCCGCTGGCCCACCCGTGCCCCCCTTCGGCTTCTCCCCCGCCGCTCTGCAGAGGGCCCTTCTGTTTTGACCGAGAGATCGATCCGCCGTGGTCTCGATGTTGGCCGGCCCGATCCGATTCGGCTCCGATATTTCGGGGATGGACGCAACCCCCTTTAGCAACACGTGGTTTAGTGAAAACGGTCTCGGGCCCAAACCTGGCGGGCGCCAGCCTGGAAAATGGCGGCCGCGGCGCCCTTTCGAGAACCGAGAACGGACAATTCACTAATCGACGTGTCAGGGTGGGGGTCTCTGTCCACCCCCGAATCATCTGACGGTCCGACGCGGCTGAATATTCGCCTGGCGCCGTTGCGCATCCTGGCGCGACCGATCCGATGCCCGTGCCGTTGAACGGGCCGATCCGATGCCTGTGCTAATTTTAGGTCGGATTTTCCAGTTCGGTGCTGAAGGATCCTGCCCACAGGGTGAAGTCGGGCCTGTCCCTGCACAGAAGGAGTATTCAAAAAACGTAGAAACATAGTCTGGGGACAATTTTCTACTATGTTTGACCAGTTGGGGTATTTGTTCCAGTTTGATACGGAAGGATCCTGCCCACAGGGTGAAGTCAAGCCTGTCCCTCTACAGGAGGAGTATTCAAACAC
>CAUYUJ010000488.1:0-35000 GCA_963575745.1 Prorocentrum cordatum
GTTGAAGTCGCCCACGACGAAGGTGGACCGAGTGGCAGGGCAATGGTGTGCCCACGCCAGGTCCTGCCGAAGACGGTGCGCGACGCGTCGCCGTTGATCAGGTGAGATGTCGTGGTTGTGGAAATTCCAGTGGATGAAGCTGCACTTCTGACTCCCCTGAGTCAAGGGACGAACTTCACCACTGAGCCTGAGGATGCGGCCTGGGACCATCTCCTCGGAAACAAAATCGCAGGCGTAGCCTTCCGCCGTAGCTGTCACCACCGTGGCTACACCTCCTGCATCTTCTCGGCCCCCCGACATGCACGAGGAGAAGCAGCAGAACGGTTTCCCCAAACGCTCCAGGAGTACCTGCATGCTGTGCTCAGACGCATGCGTCTCCTGTAGTGCCAGCACCATTGGCCCCTTCCAATGTCGCTGAATATGAGCAAGCTTCTTCTTGATCTTTTTGGTGGCATTCCTCCCAGACTGCTTGAGCGCCCGACAGTTCCAGGTCCCCAGATGCACACCATCGCCATCACCTCCCCATGCACGTGAGAGAGTGTCAAAGCGTCCACTGCTGCGCCTCTGGCTCCAAGACGCGGTCCACCACCGCCTGCAGGGCGTCTTGCGTCTGGCCGATGGCACGTACCGCCACCATGTTCCAAGAGACCGTCGGTGTAGCTCCTGGGGACGCGATGGAAAGCTTGAGCAGCTGGCGCCATTGGACCGCGATGGCGTTGGCCTCTTTGTCTGCGAAGAGGCGTGCGTCGATCGTCTCCTGGAGGGCGGACTTGATACGCTTGAGGTAGATCTCGTGGGAGATCTGAGACTGGTTGCGGTCGCGGCCAACACTGAGCTGGACGCTTGATCCGTTCGGTAGCATTGCCGCGAACTCTCTCCACGTCGACGGGCCAGTACGCAAGAGGCCCACGAGCTTTCCCACGCGCCGCGAGGCCAAGCCCACAGCGCCCACGCAACGGAGCTTGAAGTGCCTCCCCATCTCCTCGCCCTCCAGCTTTGTCGCCACCGGGTTGAGGTTGTGCAACTCTGCGTCCACCAGGAGCTGCTGCATCGCCCTCTCGACCGCCTCCTTCGGGACGTTCGCACGTGCCACGATGGACAGGATGGTGGGGTCGATTGGCCTGGACCACCCCGTCTCCAGCATAGGGGCCTGAGGCGTGGCTGACGCCACGACGCCCATCTCTGATCGTAGATCGGCCATCTCCTGGCGAAGGCGGCCAAAGTCCGCCATCCGCTGCTCCATGCACCCCAGGCGCGAGTCCACCGCGGCGAAGCGGGCGTCGACGGCCTGGGCGAACTCCTGCTGGGTGGACTGGAAGATCTGCGAGAGGTTGCTGGTCGTAGTCTGGATCTGCGTGCCGAGGCGGCGCTCCATGTTGGCGAGCATGCTGGAGAGGTTTGGTGTGCCAGGCGCGGCGGCTGACGCTCCTCCTGCTGCGGGCGGAGGGCCGAAGCGTTGAGCTGCTGCTGCCGCCCAGGCATCCTGCTCGCCGTGCTGCTGTGGCTGCTGCGATGCGAAGGTCGGCATGAGCTCGAGCGCCTCGACGTCACCCTCGGAGAGCACCAGGCCGCGCTGAGGTCCAGCAACGGCTCCTCCCTCCGCGGGACCGCCCACTTGACTTCCCTGGGCGGTGTGCGGCGGAGTGGGGGGCACCACGTCCCAGCCAGACAGGCGTACGTCGTGCAGAGGGCGCGGGCGCGGGGTGGCCTCCGCGCTGGCGGCAGCCTGCTGTCGTCCTCCTCAGTGGTCGTCGCCGCCACGAGCCGTCGTTCTCGCTTGTCTCGCGCGAGGCTCACTGCGGGGTGAAATGCTCTCTGCTACCCCCCAACTGAGTACGGACGAGAGGCGAGGAGCTGCTGGTACTGCCTGCCGCCAGGTGACGCACCAAGCAAAAGCCTGCCAGTACCCATCTGCTTGCCCGCCCCTCGCTGGGCCCGTATGGCTTCATTGGAGCGATGACTGTACAGATCGGGCCGACCGGGACACGGGAAATGCCCATTCCGTTATACCCTCTCCGCCCCAAGCGCAGTGATGCGCTTTGTTGGAGAGAGGATGCCAAGACCTCGAAGTCTTGCCAGCCGCGGACTAGCGGTATCCGCTTGGTTCCCAGGGGAAACCTGCATCTTGAGCCAAAATGGCTACGGAGGAGGAGGAGGAGGAGGAGGAGGAGAAGGAGGAGTGGCGCAAACCTGTATAATCCCACCAGACCTTCAGGGCGTCAGTGGTTTGGCGAGTTTCCTGTTCCACCTTGCCCTTCTTCCACTTCGGCAAGGGGTTCACCCCTCCCCCTTACCCCCTCCCCAGAAACCTTTGGGTCCACTTTGGCCTCCTGGGGGGGACTCTACCCGTCGGTCGGAAGAAGTGGGGAGAAACATGAAGCAGGAAGGCGTTGGAAGTAGATTGGAGGAGGGAGAAGGTGAAACCACTCGATCCTTGAAGAAGGAAGGCGCCTAAAGTGGATTGGGATCTGGGGATCCAACAATACCTACTTTCAACGACCAACGCGTCATTAAGTAGCCCCACCCTCCATGGAACGATATCATCCTAGATGGCCCCCGAGGTCTCGGGCCCCAAGAAGCGCCCAGGAGGCCCCAAGAGGCGCCAAGGAGACCCCAAGAGGCCCCCAAGAGGCTCCCAAGAGGCCCAAAGGGGCTCCCAAGAGGCTCCCCAGAGGCTCCCAAGAGGCTCCAACAGGCTCCCCCGAGGCACCCACGATGTTTCATGAGCCCCCCGGGACCGCCAAAAGGCCCCCAAGACGCCACAATGGGACCGCAAGGGGCTCCCAAGAGACATCCGAAGAGACACCGAGAGACATCCAAGAGGCCTCTGGCCTTTCTGCTTGCCCTCCTCCTCCTCCTCCTCCTCCTCCTCCTCCTCCTCCTCCTCCTCCTCCACTTCCTCCTCCTCCTTCCTCCCCTCCTGCAAGGCCTCCTTCTCTCTCTTCCCCCTCCTCTTCCCCCCCCTCCTCCTCCTCCTCCTCCCTCCGCCTCCCCTCCTCCATCCCTCCGCCTCCATCACCACTCCCCACTCTCCTACCTCCTCCTCCCCTACCTCTCCTCCTCCTCCTCCGCTCCTCCTCCAGCTCCTCCTCCTGCTCCTCTGCTCCTCCTCCTCCTCCTCATCGTTCTTCACTCTCCACCATCCTCCATCCATCCTCAATCATCACATCATCATCATCATCATCATCGCCATCACATCATCAACCATCATCATCCACAGCATCACCATCAGCATCCGCATTAGCAGCAGCATCCTCATCATCCCTCGTCTCCTCCCCCCATCGTCATCCAGCATCATCCATTCGTAATCATCCATCATTCACTCCTCCTCCCCCTCCATCATCATCATCATCAATCATCATCATCAATCATGCGACCGTGCTTCATCATCATCGATCATCATCACCACCATCCATCTAACGCAATCCATATGGGCCCAGCAGCAGCAGCCGCAGCATCCATCATCATCATCATTTCATCATCATCATCATCATCAATCATCATCATCATCACATCATCATCGGTCATCATCACGCAGCAGCAGCACCATCATCATCTCCTTTTTCTCCTTCCTCTCATCCTCCTCCTCCTCATCCTCCTCCCTTCTCGCCCTTATCCCCTCCTCCTCCTCCTCCTCCTCCTCCTCCTCCTCCTCCTCCTCCTCCTCCTCCTCCCCCTTCCCCCTCCGCCTCCTCCTAATCCTCCGATTCCTCATCCATCCTGCTCCTCTTGGGGTAAGGCGGCTTCCCCAGCCTTTCATTCAACTGCTTGATCCACCAATTCCCTGATCAGGGCAACTCGCCTGGGCATCGTTTCTGACTCGACTGGTGGGGTTACGCGAAGCGTCTAGCATCAACAGAAACTGTGAGAGAGATAAACGAGAGGGAGAGGGAGAGGGAGAGAGGGAGAGAGAGAGAGAGGGAGAGCGAAAAAAATAGCAGAGACAGGAGAGAGGCGACATTGGTGCACTCGCGCCATATCCGACCTCATCAACTCCATCCCATTCCTGATCATGGGGTTGAGCCCACTCTATTCGCAAAGTCGAACGTCGACGAGGGCATGGACCCGAACGGTCAATTTTGCCCAAGAGGCCCCTGGGAAGCGGTTTGACGTGACCGACAAGCGCGCACACCCAAGCGATGCCACCACTTGCAGGAAAGCGCGCAACACGAAAGCCACACCAGGGATGCAGACACGGAATGCTGATGCAATGCTACGGCCGACGGCAAGAGCACCATCTCGTTCGACGGAAACCCAGTGGTCATCGTTCATTGTGGCAAATGCACTGCGACGAAAGTACCACGCTTGGGCGATGGAAGGTCACGGCCAGCGCCGCGGTGGAAGTGCGCCCGGTTGCACGAGAGCACGGGTGGAAAGTCCGAGACGCGGCCAAGGCTACGGCGAGAACACCGCCCCTGCTGGTGCTGCCCGACGTCGAAGGCGCGGCGGCGGGAGCGCCGTTCTTGCGGGGCGGGGGCAAGCGAAGCGGAGGGAGCTGCACGTTGCTGACGCAGGAGACCGGCAGCGCTGCGGCGAGAACGCCTCAGCGGAAAACGCCTCAGCGGAAAACGCCTCAGCGGAGAGCACCTCAGCGGAGTGGGCGGAAACAGGATGGAAAGTCCGAAACGCGGCAAACGCCTCAGCGGGAACACAACTCCTGCGGATGCACGAGTATGGCCAGCGATGCGGCGAGAGCGACATTCCGTCGAACAGAGTTCCGCGGAAGCCCTGGAATGCAGCCAATTCTCCAGCCAGAGCAGAACCTCTGAGGGGCCGAGAAAGTTATGATTGAAGAACACATATGGAACATCACCTCTGGACAAGCCTACGTGCACAAAAACCATGCACGGGATAGGCGGAGGCGACGAAAGACAGCACCGGGGAGAGGGGGAAGAAGCATTCACACTATGCAGTTGTCAAGCCAGGCGCGCTCGCGCCTCATCTGACATCGTAGTTTTCCCACATATGCCCTTCCACTCGAATCTCTTTCGGCTCGCCAGGTCTGGTGACGCATCGGACCCTGTCCCCCAGATGGCAGTTGCAGTGATTGGACCGTCGTCTACTGCACACACGAGGCGAAGGGGCAAGACGGAACTCGTTCTTCTAAACCGCAGCGACACACACACACACACACACACATCCATTTAGACATCGTCTATCGCACCAGGCCGCCTGGCGTGTTCGCTCGCGCGCGCCCTTCGTACGCAGAGCCAGGTTGAAACAGACCTCCAACGAGTGCGCAAACAGTAACACGAAATATGTCAGGCACGATGTGCTTT
Source organism: Prorocentrum cordatum (assembly GCA_963575745.1). Lineage (NCBI taxonomy): Eukaryota > Dinophyceae > Prorocentrales > Prorocentraceae > Prorocentrum > Prorocentrum cordatum. Next base: position 5,280 of record CAUYUJ010000488.1, read on the forward strand.
TTCGTGTTTCAGACGGGACGGGTAAGAGTGCTGGGAAGTCGAGCCACTCCTGGGCGGAAAGACTCCTTGCACAAAGTTGAGGTGCGCCGTGTATGGAACCGGAAATGAAGCGATGACGAGGAAAAACAGAGATCTCGCGACGCAGGGCAGGAGGGAGGAACACTGAGAGAGAAGAGGGAAGAGGGAGCGGGAAGTGGATGGACGTGGCTGGGAGGGGCAAGAGCTGAGGAGGAAGGAGGAAGGAGGAGGCAGAGGCGGCCGACGGCGAGAGAGGCGCACCGAGGAGGGGTAGCGGGGGAGGTCATGAGGAGGACGGCGACAACGAGGAGGAGGGAGAGGGGGGATGGTGGGCGAAGAAGAAGTCCTCGACCAGGGTCTGAGACCAGACCGTCTCAGCGCGCTGGGCGAAGAGTCTCGGGCCAGGAGAACTATTACCCATGTGCCGCGTGCACCTGGCCACGAGCGCATTAATTCCTTCCCCTCCTCCCGCGGCCGCTCCTCTCTTCCTCCTTCCCCTCCTGCATCCGGGCAATTCGCATTGCCGTCACCACGCTTGCCCGAGCGCGCGTGCAGACTGCCTCTGTCGCGCTGCGACGAGAAAAAAGTGCGTCTGGCCACTGTCCATCGGGCGGCTACGGAGACGTCCTTCCAAAAATTTCAGCGCCCGAGGAGCAAAAAGCTCGCCAGTGAGGTCTCCAGCCAGGGCACCGAGCCCGAGAGTATTACCCAGGTGCCGTGTACACCTGGCCAATGTCCATCGGGCGGCTACGCGGACGCTCCTCCAAAAATCAGCGCTCGAGAAAAAAGAGAAGCTCGCCGGCGAGGCCTCGTGCCAGGGCATCGAGGCCCGAGAGGCTCCGCCCGAGGGGCTCCAGCGGAGAAGCCGCTGCGCAGCAGGTTCCACACAGGAGCTCAGCCCGACAGAGCTCTGCCTGAGAGATCCTCCACCGCGCTCACGCCTGTGTTCGGCGGCGGCGAGCGAGGGGTGCAAGTGAGGAGGAGAAGGCCTTCTGAGAAGGCGGCCGGGACGTCTCAGAAGCCCTCGCGCCCACTGGGAAGTGCTTTCTGTGTCTTCGGGGAAGAGCTCAGAGAACTTCTCACAAGGCTGGGGGACTTCCTGGCCTTCTGCGCAGGCCCGCCCCTTCCCACCCCCCCCCGTCGCTCGCAGCCGACGCGCAGCACCCCCCTCGGCACGGACGCAGGCGCACACGCGCCCGAGGGCGCGAGCGCCGGGAGCGTGCGCTCGCACACGTGCGGCAGTATCCCGCCGCGGCGACTTGTGTGTTGGTAATCGACACCGCGCGGATCCTTCAGCTTCTAGGCAAGCGCGCTCACTCGCGAAGTCACGACTCGCAAATGGCCTGGATCCGCCGTGGGCGATTCACGATATGTCACATCGAGGCGAGCGTGGGCTTGTTCTGGACGTTTGCGAGTCAGCACTTTGCGAGTAGCGGAACGCGCTCGGCGAGCTTCAAGCGACCACGGCCTGCGGACAGCGCAGAGCGCTCGACGCCGGCCGATCCCGGGCCTCCCGCGGCGCTCCGCCTGGAGCGCCCGGCCCGGGGTCGCCGCCGCGCGCCCAGGTTCGCGCGAGTGCGCGCGCGCGCCCCGCTGGCCGCTGCTGCTCTCTGGTCCTTCTGGCCCCTCTGGCCCCTCTGGCCGCGAGCGCGCCTCTAGCCCTCTCGCCCCTCTAGCCCCCCTAGCGCGCGCGCGCCCCTCTAGCCGCGCGCGCGCCCCTCCAGGCCCCCTCTAGCCGCTAATCTCCGCCTGCCGCCTGGCTGAGAGGGAACGACAGGTGGTGGGGGGGGAGACCAGCTCAGGAGGGGAAGCCCTGCCCCGGAATCGGCGATACCTCGCCGACGGATCGCCGAAGGGCCCTCGATAGCGATAGCGAGACCACGAGCCCTCGATAGCCGAAGGGCCCTCGATAGCGAAAAACAAAAAACAAAAAAAAACAAAAAAAACAAAACAAAAAAAATAACACAAAAAAAACAAAACAAAAAAAAAAAAAAAAAAAAAAAAAAAAAAAAAAAAAAAAAAAAACTGGAAACGCACACACAATGTCGCAAAAACACCAAAAAAACGAAGCTTGGTTTGATAATTTACAGTCAGGTGCTGGAGTCCACTGTGAAGACGACCCTGATCTCTCATGCGCCAGACCGCCGCCGTCACCGCTGCGCCGCCGCGCGCCCAGCTACCGACCTACAAGCACGCGCGCGCGCGCGAGCGGCGGCGGCGGCGGGGGTGGGCTACCGTCCTGCAGCGCGATCTCCCGCTCCCTTGGGCGGCGGTGGTTGCCCGGGCAGCGGGTGCCAGAGGGAGGTGGTGGAAGGGAGGACCCGCTTGGCCTTCCAGAATTTCGGCACACCCTGCACCCGCTTCGTGGCCCCATAGGGAGCTCCACCGACGGCCCTGTTGGCGCAGCACGCATGCGTCACCCACACCGATTTCAGCACATCTCTCACACGTTTCGTGGCCCCATCGGGAGCTCCACCGAAGGCACCATTGGCGCAGCCCGCATGCGTCACCCACATCCTCCCTCTTCGGCACGCACGCTTCGTGGCCGCATAGGGATCTCCACCGCAGGCCCCGTTGGCGCAGCCCGCATGCGTTACCCACAGCCATTTCGGCACACACACACACACACACACACACACCTCACACGCTTCGTGGCCCCATAGGGAGCTCCACCGAAGGCCCCAGTGCCACCGCCCGCATGCGTCACCCACACACACACACACACACACACACACACACACACACACACACACACACGTGTCTGCACACCCATGACACGTTCCGTGGTCCCATAGGGAGCTCCACCGAAGGCACCCTTGGCGCAGCCCGCATGCGTCACCAGCACCCTCTTCGGCACACTCCTCACACGCTTCGTGGCCCCATAGGGAGCTCCACCGAAGGCACCGTTGGCGCAGCCCGCATGCGTCACCCACACCCTCTTCGGCACACACCCCTCACCCGTTTCGTGGCCCCATAGGGAGCTCCACCGAAGGCCCCAGTGCCACCGCCCGCATGCGTCACCCACACACACACACACACACATGTCTGCACACCCCTCACACGTTTCGTGGCCCCATCGGGAGCTCCACCGAAGGCCCTGTTGGCGCAGCCCGCATGCGTAACCCAAACTGATCTCGGCACACTCCTCACACGCTTCGTGGCCCCATCGGGAGCTCCACCGAAGGCACCAGTGCCACCGCCCGCATGTGTCACCCGTACACACTTGTCGACGCATCCGTCACACGCTTCGTGGCCCCATAGGGAGCTCCACCGAAGGCCCCAGTGCCACCGCCCGCATGCGTCACCCACACCAATTTCGGTATACCCCTCACACCTCTCGTGGCCCCAAATGCAGCTCCACCGAAGGCGCCAGCGGCTGCGTTCGCATGCGCCAACCGCACCCGTTCTGGCACACCCCTCACATGTTTCGCGGCCCCGTAGGGGGCTCCACCGACGGGCCCAGTGGCTGCTTGCGCATACGCCCACCGCACCCATTTTGACGCACCCCTAACACGTTTCGTGGCCCCATAGGGAGCGCCTCCGAATGCGGTGCATACAAAGACGGAGCCCACAACTGCACATGGTTGGGTCTTTCGCCAGGCTAATTATGTTACAAAGGATGAGGGGGGGAGCGATACCGGCCTGCCTGGGATGGTATGAAGTCATAGTGAGGATGGACGAGGAGGGAGAATCAGATGTAAACTGCAATACGAAAAACGAATCGTTCATTCCGAAGAGGGGCGGGGTATATCCTATTGCTTTTGCAGAAAGAGAGCAAATTGCGAGGAAGTCTCGAGCGGGAGCCGTCGGCGTTGTTGTTGTTGGTGTTGTGTTTGTTATTGTTGGTGTTGCTGTTGCTGTTGGTGGGGCTGCTGCTGTTGTTGTTGCTGATGGGGGGCGCCCAGGGGCCGTGGCCAGTCCAACAACAACAACAGCCACAACAATAACTACAGCAACAACAGCCACAACCATCACAACAACAGCGATAACATGAACAACAGCAACAACAACTACTACAACAGCAGCAGCAACAACATTCACAACATTCACAACAATTAGAATCAACAGCAAAAACAACAAGAACTACCATAACAACAATCACGAAAACAGCAGAAACAAACATAACAAAACCAAGCACCAAAACAGCAACAATAATAACAACGACGACAACAACAGGGAAGCAACAACAACAAAACTATCAACAACCAAAAAACAGAGCAGCAACAGCAACAACAACAACAATCAGTTTAAAACAGTTCGCTCATATCTGCTCATGTGCCGATCAATACGTATATCCCGAAGCCGCGGTACCCGCCCTCGTCGTCTTGGATCGTACCCCAGGGGGGTAGATCCTGCCACGTGCATTTTGCGCAGCCCCTAACACATGGGAAGAGAAGACGGGTGGAAGGGGGAGGGAGAAGAATGGAGCACAAGAGAAATTAGCAGGAGGGGGGCAAGGAGCAGAAAACAAGTGGTAGAACCAGACGGGCAGATCGAGAGGGCAGACCCGTAGCGGACAGGTCGGGAAGGCGGGCCCAGGCGACCAGGTCGAGCAGGCGGGTTGCTGAAGCGTGGGTCCTGCATAAATCGCAAGGACGTCTCGAGCTACAACGCGATTCCCAAGTAAATCGTGAGAAAAGCCAAAGCGAGAGCGTGATTCCTGTGCCGAGGGCGCACCGTCTGAATGAATTGCGAGGAAGTTCCATGCGAGAGCGGGATTCGTATACACATTGTGAGGACGTCCCGCGCGAGAGCGCGATTTGGGAATAAGTGATGAGGAAGTATTAGGCGGGAGCCGCTGTTGTTGTAAACTAGCGGCCAGGGGCACAGTTTGAGCCTAGTGACTCCCCCTGAAATAAAACAGGGTCCGAGCCCCGGGGGAAGCACTTCAATTGAAAATACAATGGTCAACGGAGGGGGGGTCAACAATAATTACTCTTCAGTGGTGAGAGTTCAACAACAAGAACAACAACAACAACAACAACAACAACAACAACAACAACAGTTGATTTTAGACTGTTCGCTCTTACATGCTTGCGCGTACCTCACCACGTATATCCCAAACCCCCGACACCCGCCCTCTTCGTCTTCGATCGTACCCCCTCGGGGGGGTACACCTTCCTAACCTGCCACGTGTATTGGGCGCAGCCCCTAAAAGAGCAAGAGGAGTGAGAAAGGATAGAGGGAGAGAGAGCGACAGAAAGAGAGAGGAAGAGAGAGAGAGAGAGAGAGAGAAACACAAACATAAAAAACGAGGAGGAAAGGAGTAGGGAAGGGATGGAGGCAAGGGACAAGAGGGAAAGAGCAGAACTGCGGACGAGAGGGATTAGAAGGTGGGGGGCTTAAGAGAGGAGCCTGAAAACAAGCGGCAAACCCAGACGGTTGGGTCGGGCAACGATCCCCAACAGACGGGTCGGGCGGGCGGGGCCTGCGGACCCCCGGGCGGACCCTAACGGGCGGGTCGGGCGTGCGGGACGTGAAAGCACTCGGCAAGCTTCCAAACGAGCCGCCGGGCCTGCCGTCACAGGCAAGTCAGGCGAGCGGCCCAAACGGGCGAGTCCAGCAGGCGGATCAAAGCGTGAGTCCTGAATGAATTGTGGGGCAGTCTCAGGCGAGAGCGTGCGGGTACATCTTCATTACTTGGCACGTGTAGTTGGCACGGCGCAGCCCCTAAAACAGGGAAAGAGGGGAGACTGTATATATGGGCCACAAAGGGCCGCGAGGGGCCACGAAGGGCAGCGACTAGGCCACAAGGGGAGGGGCCACGGAGGGCAGCAATGAGGCACAAAGGGCGCGAGCGAGCATGGGGCACGAACGGCATGACCCTAACTGGCGGGCCGAGCGGGCGGATCGATCGTGATTTCTGTGTGATTAGCCAGGAAGCTTCCAGCGAGAGAGGTTCCAAGTAAATTTGAGGAAGTCCCCAGCGAACGCGCGATTCCTGAATGGCAAGAGGGCGGAGCCTGAGGAAATTACGAAGAAGTCTCAAGCGGGAGCGCGACTCTGAGTAAATCGCGAGGAAGTCTCAAGGGGAGCGGGGGACCGGAGTAAGTTTCGAGCAAATATCAAGCGGGATCCGCTGTTGTTGTAAACCGGGGGCCAGGGGCACAGTTTGAGTCTCAAGACTTTCCCTGATACAAAACAGGGTGCGAGCGCGGGGAGGGGCACTTCAATGGAAAAATACTATGTGCACCGGAGGGGGGATCAACAAAAATTACTCTTCAGTCATGGGACTTGAACAACAACAACAACAACAACAACAACAACAACAACAACAACAACAACAACAACAACAGCAACAGCAACAGCAACAGCAACAGCAACAGCAGCAGCAGCAGCAGCAACAGCAACAGCAACAGCAACAGCAGCAACCACAACCACAAATACAACCACAACATAACAACGACAAATACAACGATAAAGACAACAACAACGACAACGACAACAACAACAACGACAACAGATACAGCAAAAACAGCAACCACAACGACAACGACAACACCAACAACCATAACAGCAGCAGCAACAACAGGAACAATAACAATGACAAAAACAAGAACAAGAACAATGGCAAGAACAAGAACAACAACAACAACAACAACAATAACAATAACAACAACAAACACAACAACAACAACAACAACAACAACAACAACAACAACAACAACAACAACAACAACAACAACAACATCAACAACAACAACAACAATAACAATATCAACAACAACAATAACAACAACAGCAACCACAACAACAACAACAACAACAACCAGCTTGGGACTGGGCAACTCGCGTGCCGTTCAACACGTAGAACCCAAACTCTCAATACCCGCTCTCTTCGTCTTCGATCGTACCCCCTTGGGGGTAAAGGTTCCCTACCTGCCAAGTGCAACTGTGCAGCCTCTAAAATCAGTGACGACAGAACGGATGGAAGGGGGAGGGAGAAGGATGGAGCACGGGAGAGTTTAGCAGAAGGGGGGTTATGAGCAGAAAGCACGGGGATCATAAAACAGGCTGATCGGGCAGGTAGGCCACAAAGAGCGGGTCGGGAAGTCGGGCCCAAGCGGCCAGGTCAAGCAGGCGAGTTACGAAAGCGTGGGTACTGCATGAATCGCGAGGTCTCGAGCGAAAGCGCGGCGCGGCTCTTGAATAAATTGCGAGGAAGTTCCACGCGAGAGCGAGATCCCTTCATACATTATGAGGAAGTGCTGCGAGAGAGCGCGATTTTGAAATAAACTGTACGAAAGTCAGGAGGGAGCCGTGGGGGGCCGGGGGGCGAGCGGGCCGGTTGGGTGACCCCCGATTTTCCCCTGACAAAACTACGTAGGAGCCCCGAGAGCACGGTCACTGGAGGGGGGATCGATCATATTATTCTTCATAAAAGAGATTTACAACACACCCACACAAACAAACAAAAAAGCCTGGCGAAGGACCCAACCATATGCAGTTGTGCGTACCGCGATTGTGAATATCTTCTTCGCTGGCACTCCCTATGGGGCCACGCACCCTGTGGGGGGTGTGCCAACATGGGTGCGGCGGACGCATGCGGACGGTGGCACTGGTACCCTCGGTGGAGCTCCCTATGGGGCCACAAAACGTGTGGGGGGTGTGCTGTCATGGGTGGGGGGACGCATGTGGACGGTGGCACTGGGGCCTTCGGTGGAGCTCCCTCTGGGGCCACGAAACGTGTGAGGGGTGTGCCGAAATAGGTGTGCGGGACGCAAATGGACGGTGGCACTGGGGCCTTCGGTGGAGCTCCCTATGGGGCCACAAAACGTGTAAGGGGTGTGCCGACATGGGTGTGGGCGACGCATGCGGGCGGTGGCACGGGAGCCTTCGGTGGAGCTCACTATTGGATGGCGAAACGTGTGACGGGTGTGCCGAAATGGGTCTGGAGGAAGCAAATTGAAGGTGGCACTGGTGCATTCGGTGGAGCTCCCTATGGGGCCACCAAACGAGTGAGGGGTGTGCTGACATGGGTGGGTGTATGGGGACGCAAGTGGACGGTGGCGTTGGGGCCTTCGGCGGAGATCCCTATGGGGCCACGAAACGTGTGAGGGGTGTGCCGAAGTGGGTGCGGGGGGCGCATGTGGACGGTAGCGCTGGGGCCTTCGGTGGAGCTCCCTCTGGGGCCACGAAACGTGTGAGGGGTGTGTGCCGACATGGGTGTAGGGACCGCATGAGAGCACCCCCACTGGGGCCTTCGGTGGAACTCCCTATGGGGCCACGAAACGTGTGAGGGGTGTGCCGAAATGAGTGTGGGGACCACATGCGGGCACCCCTACCAGGACCTTCGCTGGAGCTTCCTACGGGGCCACGACACGTGTGAGGGGTGTGCCAGAATGGATGTGGGAACCGCATGCGGGCACCCCCACTATCGCCTTCGGTGGAGCTTCCTATGGGGCCACGAAACGTGTGAGGGGTGTGCCAAAATGGTTGCGGGGACCGCATGCGGACACCCCCACTAGGACTTTCGATGGAGTTCCCTATGGGGCCACGAAACGCGTGAGGGGTGTGCCAAAGTGAGGGGGGTGACGGGAGGATGGAGGAGGGGGGGAGGAGTAAAGGAGAAGAGGAGAACGCGGGGACCGTCTCTTCAAAACGAGGACCCAACATAGGATGGTTGGGAAAAAAACTAACCCAGCAACTCGGACCTGCCCGCCCCCTCCTGCTGGCCCGAATCAGTGCTGGGCCACCTCAGACCCCCAGACAGCCCCAAAGGAAGAGGCAGGAGAGGGGATGAGAAGGGAGAAGGAAGAAGGGATGAGGCAGCGAGAAGGGAAGGGGGAGAAGGGAGGGGGAAGAAGGGAGGAGGAAAAAGAGGAAGAGGAGCGGGCAGGCGAGGTACCGCGAGGGGCAGGCGCCTGAGGGACCTGCCCTCCTGCCGCAGCCTCAGCGCGTCGACCGGCTCCTCGGCGGCGCGTACCCTGGCCCCTCTCCCGTCGAGCACAGGAGCTCCTCCTCCTCCTCCCCCTCCCTCCTCCTCCTCCTCCTCCTCCTCCTCCTCCTCCTCCTCGGTCTGCCCTCCCGCCTCCACCACCCTCCTCCTCCTCCTCCTACACCATCCTCCCCTCCTCCTCCTCCCTCCTCCTCCTCTCCTCATCCTCCTCCTCCTCCTCCCTCCTCCTCCTCCCCCTCCTCCCTCCTCCTCCTCCTCCTCCTCCTCCTCCTCCCTCTCCTCCTCCTCCTGCTTCCTCCTCAAATGCGACCTCCTCGAAGATGCGAGCATTGGTAGCACCCTGCACCCTCTTCCGCCTCCTCCTCCTCCTCCTCCTCTCCTCCTCCTCCTCCTCCTCCTCCTCCTCCTCCCTCCTCCTCCTCCTCCTCCTCCTCCTCCTCCTCCTCCTCCCCCTCTTCCTCCTCCTGACCCTCCTTCCTCCTGATCCCCCCTGTCACCCCGCGGAGGTAGTGGGAGGGAGGTCACCCCACGGAGCAGCTCAGATGCGGACGAGGAGGCTGATCATTTCCTTTTCGACCGAAGCTAGCTCTGGAGGGCTACAGCGTGCAGCGATAGACCCTCGACGGAAGTCAAGGCCCAGACCAGACAGTTTGGCACCCGATCTCCGTCGCTGATGTCTGGGAAGTGATACCCCTCCCTTTCGTCGCCACCATTGACATTCGTCCCGGTCCTTTTCATCCTCCTATTCCTCCTCCCCTCTCCACCTCCTCCTCCTCCCTCCGCCTCCCCTCTCTCCCCTCCTCCTCCCCTCCTCCCCCCTCCTCCTCCTCCTCCTCCTCTCCTCCTCCTCCACCTCCTCCTCCTCCTCCTCCTCCCTCCTCCCGCCTCCTCCTCCTCCTCCACCCCTCCTCCTCCTCCTCCTCCTCCTCCTCCTCCTCCTCCACCTCCTCCTCCACCTCCTCCTCCTCCTCCTCCTCCTCCTCCTCCTCCTCCTCCTCCTCCAGCTCCCGGGCGCTTCCAAGAGGGAGTCAAGTCGGAGGAGGCTGGACCAGCTCCTCCCGCCAGGGTCTCCGTGCGGAGGTGGCCGGAGGAGAGGATGGAACGGAGAAGGCTGGACCGGGCCCCCCATGGAACTCGCCAGAAGTGCCCGCCTGGACGCGCTGCCGAGGACGACGACGACGACGACGACGACGACGACGACGACGACGACGACGACGACGAGCAGGAGGGCCAGCTTTGAAGGAAGCGTCGAGAAGCAGGCCGAGCAGGAAAGAGAAGCAGCAGCTGAAGAGGGAGGAGGGGGAGGAGAAGGAAAAGAATCACGAGGGGAGCACCAGGAGAGAGGGGAGAGTCGGCGAAGGAGTGGGAGGCCCGCAGGTGGACAGCAGAAGGAGAGGGGGAAGCGTATGGGTAGATGCAAGCATTCCTGCTTCTTTCATATGCGCGGCCAGAGCCGTTGACTTCTGGTCGCGGCGATCACTTACTGAGCACGTTCGAAATCGCTCGTTCCTGGTCCTCAAATCAGTACCACAAGCTTGGACGAGGACGAACGGGCGCTGAAGAACCTCGGGGCTTAGAAACCAAGCCTCCACCATCGCGATCAGGAAGGAGCGACAGTGTAAAGACGCTGGTCCTGCTGGATCCCTACGGCCGAGCTCTAATCTGGACTCGTTCTAGTGACGCTTTGGTCGAGCTCAGCTACTGCAACTACCAGCTCAGGGGGGATTAACTTCGACAAGAAATCGGCGATACATCGCCGATAGATCGGCGAAAGACCCTCGATTGCAAAACCGCACGGTTCTGGGCAGGGTGGGCTTTCGGGCCCCTATCAACGATCACTGGACGACTGGGGATCGAGGCATCCGCCCTGAGCCTACGGGCGGGAACTTTTGCACAGCGTGCCGCGGCGGCGACCCCGGCGACCCGCTCTGCCTTGCAGGTGGCTATCGAGTCGCTCCGCTCCGCGGGGCGGGAGGCTCGGAAAGGCTCGTGACGTGAACGCCCGCAGGCAGGAGTAGTGGATGACGCGGAGGCGCGGCGGCGTTGTGGGCCAGAATGAGCGGAGCAACACGCTGTCCAGAAGTGCCCCCGACCGATGGAGCGGCCCCGGGTCTAAACGGGTGGGGCGGCCCCGAGAAGACCGTTTTGGAAGGGGAGGGCGAGGCCAAACCCGCTCAGAATCGGACCCATATGGTGCAACGTTTCACCCCGGATCAATTTTTGTCGACGGTCCCGGGAAGACGGCCCCCAGAAGCCGAAAGGACAAATAACAAAAAAACAAAAAAAGAAACGTCCCGAACCAAGGCCGGAACCAGTGCCGGGCCACATCAGACCCTCAGCCAGCTCCAACCCCTAACGTTAGGTCGGGCATGTTCTCCTACAGAAGGAGTTGGTAAGAAACCTACAAAATGGACGGGAAAAGCATCAACCAGAGTCAAAGGAGCACGAAACATTGTCACCTGTCACTTTTCTCTGACTGTTCGGGAAGTGAGAAGGAGAAGGCCTCTTCGGAAGGCTCGGAAGTCCCCCGGCCTTCTGAGAAGCGTCCTACGCCTTGCCTCCCCCCCCCCCCAAAACAAAAAAAAACAAAAAACTCGGAAGGCGAGAGGGCTTCTGAGAGGGCCCCACCGCCTTCTGAGAGGGCCCTCTCCCTCTCACCTTCCCCTCCCCGCGCGCCGCCGCCGGAAGCCGGGCCACCCGACGCCGCGCCGCGGGCCGCCCCGCGAGACGCTGGCGCGGCGCGATGCGGCCCGAAGGGCGGGCGGCGGGAGGCGGGGGGCGCCTCGTGCCTGGCGGCGCGGGCGGGCACCCCCGGCAGGGGCAGGACCGCCGGCGGCGGCGCCTCTCGCGCTCCCGCGGGGGCGGGGGAGCGGCAGGCACGCCGACGAGGAGGGAGGCGGAGCGAGGGCTGGCGGGGGGAGCGAGGGGGGAACACAGAGAGCGAGGGAGAGAGGGGGGACAGGGGGAGGGATCCAGCGAGGAGAGGCAGGACGAGGAGGAGGCTCGGGAGAGAGTTCCAGAATGAGGATTCGGGAGCTGGTAGCGTCGACGAGGAGGGATAGAACGGCGGCTGCCGGAGAGAAACGAGGAGGGAATGGAGCGAGGAAGATTTGTTTGTGGGCCCCGACCCCACCGACTGCACGTGACCGCCGCAGGGCTGCGCCGCAGCATGAGGCGGAGCAGCGCAGGCGGCTGTCGACTCGCACACGACCGTGCGCAGGGTATTCAAATGAGCCTTGGAACGAAGAGGTGCATGAGCGAGGGCGAGAGGACAGGAGGAGGGGTCGGGCGAGGAGGGACAGGACGAGGGATAGGCTCGGGAGAGGACTGAAAGGAGGACTCGAGAGCTAGAGCAAGGAGAGCACTTGAAACGGCAGTGCCGGCGGTCGTGGGCGTTGGTGTCGCCTCTGGCAGGGCGGGCCGGATACGAGGCGCGGGAGCGGGCAGAAGAGAAGAGGGTGGCGAGAGGAAGGAGCAACAACAAAAAACAGTAGGAAAAGGGAGCCTCAAACCTTTCGTAGCCCCCTCCTCGTAAAGGCCACGCACTGGTCTGGATGATGAAGCAAAGCCCTGTGACGCTGAGGGCGGTCGCAGCGAGTACGCAGAGCACCCTTATGGGCACCAAGACGGCGATGGTGCACATGGAGACCCTCTCAGAGGCAGCTGACAGAGAGAAGGAGAGGGAGAGAGAGAGGGAGAGGGAGAGGGAGAGGGAGAGAGGGAGAGAGGAAGAGAGGGAGAGGGAGGGAGAGGGAAATGACCAAGCACGCGGAGAAGGACGAACGGCCAAGACCCGCTGCACGTAGATCGGTGCCCATCACATCTGTAGGCAGGCCTGCTAAGGCCATGGATAGCCTCAGGTCGGGCATGTCCTCCTACAGGGAGATTTGGGAGGAAAAATAAAAAACAGCCACAAAGATTCAAAACTAGCCCATAGTAGTCGAAACAAATCGTCCCGATATTATTTCTGGACTATTTTTGAACATTCCTTCTGTAGAGGAACATGCCCGACTGAAAGATACCCCGTGGAGCGAGAGGACGCCGCTGCTCACCGCGGCCAGGGCCGCGGGCAGGGGGGAGAGAGAGAGAAAGAGAGAGAGAGAGAGAGAGAGAGAGCGAGAGAAAGGGCCACCAGAGGGCGGAGCACGCACCGCGAGAGCGCGATCCACGCTCTGCCCACCGACGCCTCCCTGGGCACGGCGGCGAGCCCACCACTAGGTCGGGAGAAAATCATCAGAAATCGTCCCCAGACTATGTTTTGACTATTCTTGCATGTTCCCCCTTATTCCTCCTGTAAGGGGACATGCACGACTTCAGCCTACCATCCCTCCCCGCCGAGAGTCGCGCCCGCGCGCGACACGGGCGGGCGGCCAGGGCGGGGAAGGGGCGAGGTACGACGACGGCGACGAGGACGATGGGGAGGCCTCCGCCGACACGGCGTGCAGGGCTGGCCCCGTCACGGCGTGGCAGAAGGGACGGCCAGGGGTGAGTGCCCGTGAAGCACAGGACAGGGCACAGGAGCTCTGCGCAGATGTAACCTGGGGAGGGGAACAAAGAGGAGGAGGAGGAAGGAGACAAGAAAAGAAAAGGGATGATAAAGGAATAAGAGAGTCCGAGAAAAGGAGGAAGAAGAGGAGGGGGATATATAAGGAGGAGGAGGAGGAGGAATAGAAGAGAAACGGGGCGAAGAAACAAAGGAAGAATGAACGGATATATACAATAATGAAAGCACAGCTCCGTGAAGAGCCTGAACAGACGATCAGAGCTCAGAGAATCGAAGGAGCAGGAAGAGGAGGAGAGGGTCCAAAGAAGCCATAGCCTACCTGCTGACCAAAACCTGAGCGACAGCCTTATACGCACAGCATGCCCGTGCAAGGACGTATCAACTCGGCCATCCTCCTGAAGCTGCTGCAGAATGAGGGGCCACCAAGAAGACAGAAAGGTCTTGATAGTCGGCGCATGTGTAAAAAATCGCAGGGCAGAAACAGCATTAACAGTATATTTCAAATACGAAAACAAAGAATATCAACACCAAATCTTGCGCGATTGATAAATCGCGACTTGCGACACGCAAGGGTATCTGGGGCAGGCCTGGGCCTTGGAGGCGGCCGGGGGGGGGGGCTGAACTCGATGGGCCCCGAGAAATTCTGGCAAGAAGGACGAGTCCAAGGGTAAAGGCAAATGCGCTCAAACTCGGTCCTGGACACCTTCTGGGGTTCGCCTGGTGCAGGGTTTCACCCCAAATCCGTTTCTGAAGGTCCCAGGGTCTGAAACGGCCCCCGAAGGCCGAAAATAGCAAAACACACGCGCAACACACACACACACACACACACAACAAAAACAAAAAAAAAAAAAAAAAAAAAAAAAAACGAACCCAGCACCTCGAACCTCTGATGCTTCCTGCTGGCCGGAACCAGTGCTGTCGGCAACACGCACGAATCACCCTGGGCAAGAATGACCTTTGGTCCGTGTCTGCACGGGGGACGCGGGATGGCTAAGCCCGGCGCGCGGCCCAGGGGGCAGGGCCCTTTGGGAACACCGCCAGGCCCGCATGGCGCTGCTACCGCTTCGCGTTCAGCGATCGGGGGGCCCCCTTGGGCCCGCACCAAAGGTCACTCCGGTGAACGGTCACTCTTGCGCGTAGCCGAAAGCCACCTCCGACCCCCCGCCGGCTCCAGCCGGTGGCGAGCGAGGGGGGGAAATGAGAAGGAGAAGGACTCCTCGGAAGGCTCGGAAGTCCCCCGGACTTCTGAGAAATGTCCTAAGTCTTCCCCGGAGACAGAGAAGACTTCTCAGAAGGCCGGAGGGCTTCTGAGAAGCCCTGCCGCCTTCCGATGAGGCTTTTCTTTTTTCGCCGCCGAGTGTAGCCGAGAGCCACCTCCGACCCCCCGCTGGCGCCCCTCCAACGTGGATTCCACTAACGCGCCTTTTGGCCAGTGACCAGGCGAACCCAACCCTCCCCGATGTGGGCAACGCTGCAGTGCATGAGAGAGGCCCGAATTAAACTGGCACTTTTCGGCAAAACGGGGCCCCCGAAGTCTCGACCCATACACCAGGACCCGTTCTCCATCCCGAATCGGTTTTTCACGGTCCCGGGGCCCAGCGAGGCCCCCCCGAGGCCGAGCACTGCGACAACGCCTGTCTTGATTCTTGCCAATGCGCTGGACCTCTGGGTACAGTGCCGCTGACTCCAGCCTGGGCCCCTGCGGCCGGTGCGGCCTCGGCGGCCGGGCGGCGCGGCGGGGCCTCGGGCCCGGCCTCGTCCCTCCAGGCCCGGGGGGCCACCGGCAGCAGGAGGGGCAGAGGGGCCACGGGCTGCGCCTGGGGGGCGGCGCGGGAGGAGGGGGGCGGAGGGGGAGGCCAGACGGCCCAAGAGTGCTTCCTCCTCCTTCTTATCCTCCCTCCTCCTCCTCCTCCTCCTCCTCTTCCTCCTCCTCCTCCTCCTCCTCCTCCTCCTCCTCCTCCTCCTCCTCCTCCTCCTCCTCCTCCTCCTCAGAGGATCCCCAAGACGGCCTGAGGAGGCAAAAACATTGACTCCCCGGTGGATTGCCACTGCTTGTTTGATTCTTCATGTTTGTTCGGGTCAGGAGGCCCCCAAGGGCCCAGGATGGCCCAAGAGAGTTCCAGCCTCTTGACCTTAGCTGCCCCAATACGCAGCACGCAACACGTAGCGTGTCGACACGGAGCTCAACACGTAGACTGAAGACGCAGGTTGGCGCGATGCGTTCGCCAGGACGTAAGACGATACGTTGAGACAACACGGAACCGACAAAAACGGATGTTCTGAGTACGGTACGTTTTGCGTTTCAACACTGGCGTATCAGGGCAGCTCAGCTCTTGACGGCCTCGCGCCCTCCTGGGCGTTGTAGGAGCGCACTGTGCAAAGCTTGCGGAATTCGAAGAATCAGCGTGCGCGCGAACAGACACTCGTTTGCCTTGCCCGCTTGATGGCCTCGCGCTCTTCCAGGCACTGTAGGAGCAAAATTCACGACGTCTGCAATCACGCTTCCCCTGTCCGTGTGACGCCCTCGCGCTCTTCTGGGGGCCCTCCTCGATCGCCCCGCCGCCCTGGGCGGGCGGGCCGAGTGATCCTGGGGTCCAGACCGCATCGCGTCGCGGAAACAACAAAAAAAATCAGACGAAACGCTTTCTGACGTTTTTGTCGGCGCCTGGGGGCCCTCGCCTGGCTGAGGAGAACAGTTATCGTGCTAGGGAGGAAGAGGTTGGGAGGATGAAGGGTATGAACAATAGCATCCGCATGCAATGAACGATACCTTCGACCGCAACGATATCCTCATCTCTCCCAACCCCACCCTCCCAACCCGTTAACCGTCTGCCTGACTGGCCCTGGGACCGTCAGTAAACGACCGAGGAGGAAGAGCTGGTCCTGGGGAAGGGGTCGAGGCCTCGGGGAGCCCACGTGGCAAGAACGAGCGCGACGTCGGGGGGGGGGGGGCTGGCGTGCACCCGAGGGCTGGGCTTCGTGCCACCCCAGACATGCGATGTCTGGATGTTTGTGAGTACGGGGGGTCCCTGGAAATCCCGATGCTTTCTCCAGGACCGGTTTTCATCGAGGAGGAGGAGGGGGAGGAAGAAGAAGAAGAAGAAGAAGAAGAGGAAGAAGAAGAAGAAGAAGAAGAGGAAGAAGAGGGGGAGGAGGAGGAGGAGGAGGAGGAGGAGGAGGAGGAGGAGGAGGAGGAGGAGGAAGAGCGCCTGCTGGCCCCGGCCCCAAGGTCGGCCCGCGGGCCCGCGGTCCTGGCTTTTGCGGCCGCCTGGCGCCCTGGCGATCTCTGCCTCCCCCGATCCACACCTTTCCCTATGTTGCTCTCGGGGATGGACAGAACCCCCTTTAGTAAAACGTGGTTTAGTGAAAACGACCTCGGGCCCAAACCTGGCGGGCGCAAGGCTGGAAAATGACGGCCGCGGTGCCCTCTCGAGAACTGAAAACGGACAATTCACTAATCGACGTGTCAGGGTGGGGGTTCTGTCCATCCCCGATGCTCCCATCGTACTCAAGGACCGCATCCCAGGAATGATTTCGAGCACCCAGAGAAGTATCGAAGCAGTGTCGAACGGGTGTCGCCTCCCAGGGCCCGACACTTGAAAACCCTCCGCTCAAAATTGTTTCTGATGCTCAAGGCTAAAGCAGGTTGGAGCATCATGACCCTACCATTCGTCAGGTGCTCAAGCCTCAGCGCCCCTCAAAAAACGCGCAGAAGCCCCACGTTGCTCCGTCCTATGTTCCCCCCCTCGTACCTCCCCGCGTCCGCGGGTCAGAAGCTTGCAAAGATGACTTCGAGCGACAGTGCGTGACTAAGATTGGGACCCGAGCCTCCCCATGTCCCGGCCCAGACATCAGTGACATATCGTCATATTTGATGTGGTGAGTGACATAGCGATACGGCTTGGACACTCACCCAAAAGTTTAAGCATGACGGATGCATTAGCCGAAGTGGAGGGGCCAGTAGACTTCAGCCTTGACCCTTGAGCCAGCACAAAGGCTGCGAATGTCTTGGCGCCCTGAACGCTGAATCATTGACTGGCCCTGGAAACTGTCCCGTCACACACGCATGGAGTCGGCGATAGAGCAGCTCACACTTACACTATGTCCAAAACACCACGCACATGAAGATGGTCAAAAGGTGAGCAACGTACAGCCGAGCGGATGCGCGGAATGGTGGTGCCTGATGAGCGGATCGAATGGTGCTAAGATTGAAGATGTTCGGGCACCTTGTTTGGACATCTTATGTGACGACCAAAAGTTTCTTCAAAGCCAGTAGTGAGTTGTCCAAACTCGTTCGAAACCAGTTCTGTAGATCCTGACACAAACGTGACAAGTATCATCTTGCCTGGCTATTTTGGCCCGTGCCCTGATACCATGTGTAAAAATGAATGCCCTGGGCCATTGATTTACTCACATGCCTAGTCAAGCTGGCGAACTACAGAAAGCGCATGTATGATGTATGTGGCCCAGAGTGTCCTAACACATAGTGAGACAGCTATAAGGCTGAACCGTTGACCGAGCCAACAGTGATCCCCCCAAAAACCCAGATGGGGGATGGCTTACGTAGGGCACGCCCTAATCCCTCAGATGCCACGACGCCCTGCCAGTATCCCAGCATTGCTCCTGAAGTAGCGGAGGCGACTGCTCCAACCACACTGCCGCGATGTCAGGGTTCGGTCAACCGGGGACTTTGATTGCCGCCCCAGGTCAAGACATTCTCCATCATTCGTCTGCCCCCGCCAAATCCGGCAGAGGTCCCGGCTTGCAAAAGAAGAGTCCTGGTTTCCGGGGCCCTGGCGCGAAGGCAGACGGCTCCAGGCCCAGACGGCGGCGGGGCCCCCTGCAGTGACACCACAGCGACATGCGTGGAGACGGCCGCTCAGACGCCTGCAGTGTTGGCGGCGGGCCTGGGGGGGAGTGAGAAGGGGCGCGCCTTTTCAGAAGGCTCGGAGGTCCTCTGGTCTTCTGAGAAGGCTTCTGAGTCTTCCCCGAAGAGAGAACACAACAACCAAAAAAACTCTCAAAAAGCGCGAGGGCTTTCTGAGAAGTCCCGCCGCCTTCCGAGAAGACCTCCGCCTCCTCTCTCTTTCCCCCCCTCGCTCGCCGCCCTGCAGCAGCCTCCGCCCTCCGCCTCCCCGCGTGTTGCAGGAGCAGCGACCCCCGCAGGTCTTGCCAGCTGTGGCCCACCTGGCCCAACGTGAGCGGGGGAGGACTTAGGCTTAGGTCGGGCATGTCCATCTACAGGCGGATTTTGGACGAAAAATGAAAAATGGTCAGCATATACTGAATCCAAAATTTGAAAATGAACCAAAAATCGTCCCCTGACTACTTCTTGACTATTTTTGCATGTTCCTCCTGTAGAGGGACCTGCCCGACGTAAACTTAGGCCGAGGCCGCGGCCCTGCTGCCTCTGAGACCGACGATGGAGGCAGGAAGGCCCGGGGGGACACCTGGGGCAGGCGAGGGGGCTCCGCGGTTGCAGCTCGCCCGCGAGCAGCAAACTGCTTCTGACCACCCTCGCTTCTGACCACGAGCCTGTACCTCGCTTCTGACCACCCTCGCTTTCCAAAGCGGGAAGCACACAATACCAGACCACCCGCTGGGTGGCCCATAACAGTCAGGCTGCTGACGATAGAAGCAGAAAAAGCGCCACGACCATCAGCTGTTGGCGCTCCGCGCGAGATTCCTGGATCTGCGCTGGACCACCCCCCCTGCCTGGCGCGCGGAGCGCGCCAATGGCGGCGCCGGAGGCGGCGCCGGAGGCGCCGCCGGAGGGGGGCCCAGCGCGGATCTAAGAAACCCGCGCGGAACGCCAAAAGTGTGTGGCTATGGCGCTTTTTCTCCTTCGATGGGTGACCCATAACGGTCAGGCTACCAGACGAGAAGGCGCGTGGTATGACTGGGCTTCTTGCATGGAAGCGAACGCGGGATAGGCATGTCGCCCTGTGGCTTTTGCCTGCGAAGATGACGCGAGCTGGCGCGAGCGATCGTCCGCCCGCCGACGCGAGTGAGGATGTCCAGGCGAGGCAGAAAATCTGGGGGCGCGCACATCCTTTGTCGCCAGGTGAGCGACGATCAAGAACGGGTCTTGCGCGACATGGCACAACGACCTTACGCCGCGGCTTGCGCGGGCCGCTGGCGCGGCACGCCACACTCAAGACGGAGGGCGCCTACGCGCGACCTGACGCGGGCAGCGTACGCGCCAATGTCAGCGAAGACGACCACGTTTCTTTGCGTCGCTCTGGTGGAGCTCAGGTGGAGCGCTGTCACCGTCGTCGTCGTCGTCGGCGGCGGCGGCGGCGGGGGCGGCGGCGGCGCCATCGCTTGCAACAACACCATCACGAAACGTCAACCCCACTACCTTTCGGAGGCGCAGGTCTCAAGCCGGGGCGGGCTCCGAGGCCAGGAGGTGGGCCGCCCGGGAGCGGACACACTTGGGGACGAGCTGGCCTGGCACGCCAGAGCGGCAACGAGCGCGTGAGCAGCAGCGCACGCCTGGCATGCCAAAAGTTCCCCCTCCCCCCGACGTCGGCGTTCTGTCTCCCTGCCTGTCAGCTCGCTCGCGCGTGCCGTTCTCTCGCCACGAGCCCGGCGAGGAGAGATGGCGAGGGGCAGATCCGCAGCCTCAATCGAGAGGGGGGGTGGCCGCTGCTGCACTGTGACGCCCAGCGCCCAGCATGCCAGAGTTCACCCGATGACGGCGTTCCAAACTTCCACCGAGTCACCGCCCCAAGCCCGGGCCAGCGGGAGAGGCCCCATCCAAAGGAAGTGGGCCACCATCCGGCGGGGGGCACCGCGGGAAGCATGAGCAACCTCTGCCTCGACTCAGCCGTGGTGCCACCTGCGTCGCCGTCGAGTCGCAAAGCAGGAGCTCGCCATCTGCCCACGTGGACAGAGCAACGAATATTGGAGGCCTGGAAACTGGCACAAGCACAATCACAGGGGGCCACTGGGGAAAATTGATCCCAGATCTTGGTGTATGTGGTAGTACTTCGGCCACCTAGGAGGCCCGAACCTTAGCACCATCACCGAGATCGAGATCATCTGCACCCGTTGGAGGCAAACGCCGACTCTGGTGCTGGTGCTGACCTCTAGGCCTCCTAGAAGAAACAGCCGGGCACTGAGGGAAAGCGGCGTCCTGCTCCACACCGTGCTCGGCCTCATCGTACAGGGTGGCACGGGCGCTGACCGGCAGCTTGAGCGCATGACGTGCTGGCCCAGGCGGCTGCTCCTGGGCGTGTGGGCGGCCGCGTGGGAGGGGCGGCTCTACATTTTGGCATTCTGCGTTGACGGGCGACCACATCCCCAACAGGCGAAGGGCGAGCTCCAAATCCAGTTCGGAAGACTGGCTCTTTGGGGGGTCATCCTCCTCCTCCTCCTTCCTCCTCCTCCTCCTCCTCCTCCTCCTCCTCCTCCTCCTCCTCCTCCTCCTCCTCCTCCTCCTCCTCCTCCTCCTCCTCCTCCTCCTCCTCCTCCTCCTCCTCCTCCTCCTCCTCCTCCTCCTCCTCCCTCCTCCTCCTCCTCCTCCTCCTCCTCCTCCTCCTCCTCCTCCTCCTCCTCCTCCTCTCCTCCTCCTCCTCTCCTCCTCCTCCTCTCCTCCTCCTCCTCCTCCTCCTCCTCCTCCTCCTCCTCCTCCTCCTCCTCCTCCTCCTCCTCCTCCTCCTCCTCCTCCTCCTCCTCCTCCTCCTCCTCCTCTTCCTCCCCCATCACCCTCCTGCTCCTCCTGGGCGTGTCCTGTGCACCGCTCGAACGACCCTCTGGAGTTTCGAGATGAATGAGCATCCCACGACGCATCCTGGCGGCCTCCCGCAGCTCTTCTGTGCAGCCCTGATTATTCTGCCTGCCGCCGAAGCGACTCCGAACGGTTCGAGACGTACTGAAGGAGCTGCAAAACGGCCCCAACAAGAGGCGGAGCGTCTCAAGAAACTTCCCAAATTCTTACCCAGCCACTCTACGACGAGGGACAGAACATTCCGGAGACGAGTATAGTAGACCCAGCCCCCGAGCCAGGTCTTGATGCACGCACAACGCCAGCTCGGTGGGGGCACTTCAGAGGAACTTCTCCACTTCATTCCAAGCCACCGAAATGGCCCCAAGAGGGCGCCCAGAGGCTTTCGAGAGATTATCACGAGACCATTAGCAAGGGCCTCAGGGCGCACTTCCACCATGGCCCGAATCTGACCCCAAGATGGCTCCACGGTGGCCCTGAGCCTCGGAGAAAGCGGCCGAGGGGGCGAAATCATAGAAGCCCGCATTGCAAAAGCCAAAGGTTTCGCATTCACCCCTCCAACAAGTGGGTCCGTGAAGCCACGTCGCCTCCATCCACGGCGCATCGCCCAATGATAAGGAAACTGTTGCATGTCAACTTGGTATTGCCCATATGTTATACTCTGTGCCTTGGCCGAGTGATACGCTGACTTGTTGATAAACTGCGTGCTGCCATGTTCATAACGTTCTTATCCACGTACACCATCACCGCAAAATCGAGCCCGAAGGAAGCCCAACCGTGGCCCGAGAAGGAGCGGAACCAGACAGCCACTAGCCCCAAGAGAGCCCCGACAGAGCTCCAAGAACATCCAGATACGACTCAAGAGGGGCTACTGGGCCCAACAGGAACTCAAAGAGAAGTCAAGGGCACCCCAAAACGGCCCCAATATTGGCCTCAAGTTGTTCCTCTCGAGTGTTCGGGCTCGATGCCTGGTTAGCCAAACGTGGCTCTCGAGTGGCCCAGGAGGCGGCCTGATTGGAAGATTCGCGCCCTCATCTCTTTCATGTCGGTAACGGCACTCACGGATGCACAAGGTCAATCGGTCGAGGCTCATGTCATCAATACCCCAGACCGCCTTCACTCCTGATCCCTCAGGGCATCATCCGTATCGTCGTAACGATGCACATCTTGGGTTCTTCCTCCTCATTGACCTCAGCATCCCCCTGAGCACCTGGACAACCGAGGACATCCTTACGGATCCTCTGTTCTCGGAGTCGGCGGACGCGGCGGGCATCTATGATCAGAAGGAGCAACAAGAAGGGGGAAGAGGAGGTGGCGAAGGAGGACGATAACGAGGAGGAATAGGATTGCGGATGCCACGACAACGGACATTTTAACATTTCTATCATTCAACTGGACATGGCATTGATGTTTGAGCATGTGTTATCATGTTCTGGACGTGTTCATATATGATTTTACACGCTGGACATGTTTAATCATGTCTGGGACATCTGGAAAGTATTTGCCAACACGCCTCCTCTCCAATGATCGTCTTCCAGAAGGAGACGAAGGCCGGGGCCGAGGCGGAGGAGACCAAGGGGGAGGAGCGGACGAAAGTCACTCGGCGGCAGCGGGTACGCGCCAGATATCGCAGCTGCAGGCCGAGGTGGCCCGTCGCCGCGTCGGTACGACATGGCGCGTCGCCGTCCTGATGCTCGGGCCGCGCTGGACCGGCCAACGGACGTAATCCCCGATTTCGCGCTGGGCTGGGCTTGATGGGAGGAGAGGCCCAGCGCACACTCCGAGTGAACCTCGATCGGCCGAACGGGTGCCTGGGGTGCGTGCGTCCTCTCGACGGAATAGCATCTCACGGGTTCCCGCGCCTGCGTCGAGAGGCTGTTCTCGTCGAGGGATGCCGCTGCTGCCGCAGGAATGGCAGTGCGCTCAGGCATGGCACCGCCCCCGCCAGCCCCGTCCAGCTGGCAGGGCTGGGCCAGCAAGTCTCCCCTTCTCCTCCTCCTCCTCCTCCTCCTCCTCCTGCTCCTCCTCCTCCTCCTCCTCCTCCTCCTCCTCCTCCTCCTCCTCCTCCTCCTCCTCCTCCTCCTCCTCCTCTTCCTCCACCTCCTCTTCCTCCTCTCCTCCTCCTCAACAACCTCGTCCCCCATCCGGTCTTCTTGCAAATAACTCCTCCCTGTCGCACCCCCAGACGTGTCCGAATGCCGGGCCGGACGTTTCGCATGAGACTTCCTCACCACTTATGACCCTGAAGCTCGAAATCTGCAGCAGCTTCACAGAGGGAGGGTGAGCCGTGGAAATCATGCCTTAGCGCCGCGCGCATGTGTCGTGAAACTTTATAACAGCTTCAAGGACGGAGGCGGGTTCCTTTTCGAAATGTGGCTCTCGCCTTCGCGCTGTACACATTCGCGCGAAAAGTCCACAACAGACCCAACGATTCGCAACCCTGACATCCCAGCAAATGTTTTCTGGCACGACTTAGGCATGCAAGGACGGGACAGTCACATGAATTCGTTTCCTGGAAGTCCCAGGAATGGTGATCTGGCGCGATTCAGGATTGCCAGGACGGAACAGTCACGTTGATTTGTGGCGTTGAAGTCCCAGGAATTCTATTCGTGGCAGGATGTACGCGTGGTTCGTGGCGTGGTTCGTGGCACGATCTATGGCTTCTCAAGCGATTTCGAATACACCGGGAAACTTCGAACTTCGAACTGGCGCAGACCGAACTTCGAGCTTCGAACTCAGAGAACCGATGCTTTTGGTGCATGGGGGGGTTCTCGTCACCGCGGCCGGATTCGACTCTGAATTCGAAAGGGCGACTAACCTCGAATTTCGACCTTCGAAAATCAAGGCCTCTTGGGCCTCGAGAGGGATTTCTCGTCGCCGCGGCTGGATTACCCCACCAACCTCTCGTCAGAAAGCACCCCAGGAGAGGTCTGGGCCGCGACTTTTGAACCCCAGGCTCAACACTCGCGCTTGGAAAAGAATCGCGACAAGGGGTCTTTCGCTGTTTCCGGCCTCTGGGGGCCCTCGCCGAGCCCCGGGACTGCCAAAAACTCTTCGGGGTGAAAAGCTGGTCCTGGGTGGGTCGACACCTCCAGGGGCCCACGTGCGTATCCTCCATCCGCTTGGTGTCCGCTAGAAGCACAATCTGCACGCAGCAGTAGAAGGGGGGGGCGGAAGAAGAGACGACGGAGGAAGAGGACGATGACAACTACGACAAGAATGGGAAGCACAAGTTATCAAATGGCGATTGGGAAGGAGTCCTTTCCCCTCAATTCCCTGCTACACCCACGCTCGAGTCCTTGCTGGCAGGAAGGCCTGGCTGATCCACGCCATTGCCAGGACCCGGCAACATCAATCCAGCCCAGGGCGAGACCTACGCAAAATCAGTGCTGCGGCGCATTTGGGGGCGCGCTCTTCCTCTCCTCTTCCTCCTCCTCCTCCTCCTCCTCCTCCTCCTCTTCTCCTCCTCCTCCTCCTCCCTCCTCCTCCTCGTCCTCCTCCTCCTCCTCCCTCCTCCCTCCTCCTCCTCCTCCCTCCCTCCTCCTCCTCCTCCTCCTCCTCCTCCTCCTCCTCCTCCTCCTCCTCCGCCTCCTCCTCCCCCCCGTAAACAAGCCTCCCTGTGGCAACCCCCAGACGTGTCGGTAGGGCATGTCAGGCGTTTCGCCGTAGCTTTCCTCACCGCTCATGCCCCCGAAGCCCGATGCTTGCAACAGTTTCGCCGATGGAGGGCGGGTGGTTTTCAAAATACGGGTCTCGCTGGGGTGCGCGCACAGTCGTCGTCAAAGCTTGCAATAATTCCACGGACTGAGGACGGGTGGTTACCACAATGTGGCTCTTGCCTTGGCAATTATTCTCGAAAGCTTTCAAAGGATTCACGGATGGAGGGCGGGTGGTTTTCAACTGTGGCTCCCGCCCTGGCGCCACGGACGTTCGTCTTAAAATGTTGCAATATTTTGTCGAATGCAGGGCGACATGTTTCACAATGTGGCAATCGCCTTAGCACCGTGCTCGCTCGTCTTAAAGTTTACAACCGCTTCCATGAACTCGATGGTTAAAGTCCCAGGACGCTTGTTTCTGGGACGACTTAACGTTGTCGGGACGCAACAGTCCTGTTGATTCGCGGCGTTGAAATCCCAGGTTTTTTGTGGCACGACGAAGGCTCTCAGAATAATGTATTCGAGCGGGCCACTTCGCGCAATGATTATGGGGTCTTCTAAGGACATACAAAAGAGGAACTTGGAGGGACGATGTTCTGCGACATCGTTAACGCGTCTGGGGGTTACGCTGGGGCTGGTCCTGCGCAGCCTCCTCCCCCTACCCCTTCTCCTCGCCATCAGCGTCGCGGTCACCGTCATCAACAGCACCACCACCACTAGCATCAGAAGCACCATCATCATCCCATCGTCACCACCGTCATCATCAGCAGCATCACCACCTGCATCATCATCAGCAGCATCAACATCAGCATCAGCATCAGCATCATCATGAGCATCATCAGCATCATCAGCATCATCGTCATCATCAGCATCATCAGTAGCATCACCACCACAATCATCGTCATCATCAGCTTTAGCAGCATCAGCAGTATCAGCATCAGCATCATCATCACCACCGTCAGCATCATCCTCAGATTCATCGTCCGCGTCGCCATGATCATCAGCATCGTCGTCATCACCACCATGATTCTTGTACACCGCAAGAGAGCCCCAACTCCATGAACAACCACGAAAGTGAGCACTCCATCCAGCAACAGTGGCACTGGTGACCCTTCACCACGGGCTCGAAGCCATTTAATCCTCAAGCTGCGGGAGGGAGAAACCGCATGGGCGACAACATTCGGAACCGCGCAAACGCGGGGGGTAATGAGAGGGGAGGAGCAGGGGGAGGAGTAGAGGCTGTCCACATGGGGATTTGCCATTCCCAAGATTTCTCTTGAATCATTACCAACGTAAACAAATGGTCGTCTGTGCTGTACTCTTTGCGAAACCCTGCCTGTTCTGGAGGTTGGTGTCGGTCGAGAATGCGTTCAAGTCGGTTGTACAATAGTCGCGAAAAGAGATTGTACATCAAGGGGATGATCGAAATTGGACGGTAATTTTGAGGCACTTTTGGGTCCCCTGATTTGAACAACACTCTCAACTGTGTACTTTTCCATGCCGACGGTGTGCACGCTCCCGGCTTGATAACGTCATTGTAAAGACTTAACAATGCGCGTCTTAACCCAAGTCCACCATTCTTCAACATCTCCGCGACTATGCCACTAATGTCTGCCGCCCTGCCATTTTTTGGTTGTCTGGGTCCCGTCTCCAACTCCTCCATAACTAAAGGCGGAATCGACTCACACTTTGTTTCGCCTGCTTGCGACTGTCCCCGTACATCGGGCATCTGTTCCCCATCCCGGCGCGCATACAGACTCGTGTAAAAATCAGCGAACACATTTGCCATCTCCAGCCGGTCGTAGGTCAGCTCCCCACTGGAGGTGCGCATCGAAGAGGTGAGTGTTCGTTTTTGCAGCTCTTGACATTGCTACTCTGCTTGAGGCCTTTGAAACTTCCCAGTATGTTTGAAATCATCAAGGAGTGTTGTGCCCGCTGTGTTGCTGCAATGCGTTTTGGGATATGCTTGCTCACGTCCCTGCGCTCACGGGTACAACACTTCGGCATCACCCTACGAGCTTCCAGAAGTCGGGCAAGAATTGGGTCTGCATGAGCCTCTTCACTGGTTTTGGTTTGTCCAAGGCACGCCGTCATTTCCATGGCCTCTCGGATCGAAGATTCGATCATGGAGGAGTGCTGCTCCACGTCATGTGAAAAAGCCGATGCGGAGATGGGCTGTTCCAGGGTGTCCTGGTACTCGGTCAAGGAGACCGGCGGCCATTTCCGCGCCTTCGCAGGTGTGCTTCGCGAAGAAGTTCTTGCCCTCTTCGCAATATTGCCCGGCTGCTGTAAGATCAACCTGCGCCATGTCACTGCGACGTGGTCTGCTCCCATGTCCACTGCGGCTGTAGCGCAACAATCGTGCGTTGTACGCCACAACGCCCTCGACACAAGTATGTAGTCCAGCTGCCCTGCCCCATGCTTGCTGCGATAATATGCAGGTAGATAATGCAATTGCTTCTGAAACATTGAACTCCCAATTACCAAATAGTTCTTATTGGCACAATTATTCAGCCATCGTCCTCGTGAGTTTTCCAATCCGCACGCGTGCTTCCCACAGACCTTCGCGTTGTCGTAATCTGTAGCTGGGCCAACTTGCGCATTGGAGTCTGCCCCAATCAGCGTTTGTAATTTGCGCTTTTTGGCCGACCGGAGTGCCTCTGACAATGTGTCGTACATGGCTTGCACATGCATGTCGCTGTACTTGCTGTGTGGGAAGTACGCTGATATAAATCTCACCCGTAATGGATTCGTTACGATGTCAACGTAGGCGATCCTGTCGCTTAGTGGGCAAAATCGTTGCACGTGATTGGCCCACCTTGCATGCATTCTAATACCCACCCCATGCTTGTAATCACCGCCCCCACATCCAGCGAACATGTGACCTTCATCATAGTTTCATAGTTTCGTTGGGAGTATGATGTCCCAATGGGCGTTCGCCAATTCCCCAAATAACTCATAAAATGTTCCATCACAAGTGAGCCCTCTCACATTTTTGTGGATGGCGACAAAAGGAGGTCAATGCAGCTTGTCGGAGCCTTCGTCGTTCGACCTCGTATTCCTTCTCGTCCCAATGGTGGGACACGTGTCGTCAGAGTTGGACGTAGCATGCCGATCGCGTAGGATGCAAAGTGGTACATCCCCGGGAGTACTGCTGTCGGCCTGTCGTCCTCCTCCACGGCTGTGTGCAACATGATGATGGGCATGCTCATGCAGCTCATGAAGTAGAGAGGCATTAGTCCTCGATTCGACTGCGGGGCCATGGCGGTAGAAGTCGGCGTCGGCGAAAGCAACGCCGTCTTTGGTGAAAGGGCCGACCGCTGAAATAGACGTCGGAGCCGGAGATATCAGGGTCGGGGGTGCCAGAAGAGGCTGATCAGCTGGCCCTGGCTCTTCTGCTCCAGGAATTGAGGGAACAGCATTTCGAAGGTGACATTGCCTGAGAAAGTCCAGAGGTACATCTCCAGACACTTGGTGAAACTTCCCTCTCCCTCCGCCTCCCAGTGAAGGCAACACCGGAGATGCGCACGAAGAAGTAGTCAATGGTGGAACGAGAACTTGACCTTGCAGAGGCTGTGTCCTGAGGGAAGCAAGAGATCCTGCAGGGACGCCGTCATCAACACATGAATACAACCCCCTTCCGCCCCCACTCGATTTTGAACGTGTATTCTCAATCGGCTGCGAAAGCTAAATTGACCTTGTAGGCGCCGTACTTGCACAGGTAGGTTGAAGCTCTACGTGCTTCCTTCGATCTGTATGGCGCCACTCGCTTCCCGAGGCCGGGTCGGGTTTCATCTTCTCCCGCCACTTCCGCATCGACTCTTCCACGGCAGCCTCCACCAGCTTCCCGGTCTTCGTCGCGTGCAATTTACCATCGTCGTCATACCAAACTACATGTTTCTCTCCTTTTGCCCCGTCTTCGATTACAACCATACCCTTTTGCCAAAAAAATGTATCTCTGTTGTGGTGTGTTGGGGATGTTTAGATAGATGATACTTTGCGTAGCCTAGCGTGGTTCCCGATCCTTTTCTTCCTTGGTCAAGTTGTTCTGGAAGAAGCGCCCCATAGAGCCACCTCGTCCTCATTCAGCGTATCCCGGACCTTCTTCTAGAAGTTGACCTTCGCCGGAACGGAGGGGAACTCAACGACACCGAATTTCGCAGAGCCAGTTGCCTGCACAACTGCATCCGCCTTGCTGCCTAAAAGTTGTTTTACTATCTCGTTTAAGTCCTCCAGAACTTTTTCTGCGGTAGAACCTCCTTCGAAACCAAAAGCCACCACTTGCTGAGAACGCCTTTCCTTTTCTGTATCTGCCCCGCCTCCTTCCTCCTTTCCCCTCCTCTGCCACGCACCGCCCTCTGACTGATGCCATGCACTGCTTCTGGCTGACCCCATGTTGCTCTGGATGGTGTCTTGAAGCTTGCTGTCAATGATCTCTTCAACTTCTTTCTTAGTCAGGTACATCTCCTCCAGGTCGTTCCTGATGCCCTCCACGTCCATCTCCACCCCCTCCATCTTATCCTGAACCTCTTCCGCTGCCCCCCTTGCGTCCTGTGCCTCGATTCTCGCCTGGTCTATGAGGTTCTTGACGCCAGCCATCTCTGATTTCAGGGCGTCGAACTGCTTCGATTGGATTCGGACGAACTCTTTAAAATAGTCTGGAGCTGTGCTGAGGTAGTCATCTCCCTCCCCCTTATCTTCGAGCATGGCCTTCATATCGTCCTTATCCTTACGTCCTCCCTTCCTGTCTGGTGTCGAGCCTGTCGCGGCCCCTCCACGTTTTGCCACATTCCCAACTATCCTGTGCAGGCTCCATGTAAAAAGAATACATGAGTTATCAATCAGGATGCCCAGTGAAGGTATCTTGAAGCGACGTTGATTGAGCCGACGTCGCTTGAGCCGACGTTGCTTGCTG
>CAUYUJ010000488.1:50000-110000 GCA_963575745.1 Prorocentrum cordatum
ACTCCAGCGACCCAGCCAGACGAAAACTCAACATGGCCGCACGTGGTTCGAAACCTGTGATCCCTTCACCGCGCGGGTGGGGGGGGCGCACACGGGTGCCCCAGGTGGGGTCGCCAACCCCCCGGGGGGGGGCCAGGAGGTCGTGCCCCCTCCCCCAAGAAGAGCTCCACGGAGCCACGAGACGGGGAACACCAATCGAGTCGAAGGGAAAACTCTTGATCCCTTGCCCGCTGGGGGGGGTGCGGGCGGGCGGTCCCAGGAGGGTATCGCCGGGGGCGGTCCCATGGAAGGCGTCACAGGGGGGGCCCCGAGGCCAACACAGCCCGCAAGGAACCACGCGAGGGCTCGCAAGCCCCATCGTCGTCGTCGTCGCCATCGCCGTCTTCGCCCCCCTTCAGAGCCGCCACAAGGCCTTGCCAATGCTACTATGCTCACCCCCCCTGCCCCTCTTCCCAAGGACGACTTCCTAGAAGCCGAGTCTGATGTGTCAAGTGTAGCGGCACGTTCGCTTTGCTCCCAACGTCGTCCCACTGAAAGGAGAAAGAGAGAACGAACAACAACGACGAGATGGGGCACGAGGTAGTCTGCTTAAACACACATTAGGACTGGACGAGGCCGACCCCGAGGACGAGGAGTGACACAAAGACACGGTGCGGAAAAGCGTGTCACATGTCACGGTTGACACAAGCATCGGGACACGAGGTGCCACAAGTTACGATTGCTCGTGCGCTCCTCCAACAGTCGCCACCTAAAATGATAGACTGGCACGGCGGCGAAACTAATCGCAGGCAGCTGGACGTGCAACGCTGAGTCATGATGAAGACCACTGGGGTACGGGAGGGAAGGGAACTCAAATAATACGCAACACTGACAAGCTTGGCGACAGGCCTTGGGATGAAGCCCATACGAGCAACACCACTTCATGTTCAAGTGAGGCGGCACCTTCGGGAACGCCCCTGGGCCAAGAATGCTAAGTCTCCTGGTAGAGGGCCCAACCATGCGCAGCTGCGAATACCCCGAGGCAAATAACAAAAAGATGGGCGAACAATATGACGGACTGGCGCGCACGTCCTGGCGGGGTGGTGGCAGGCGAACAACGCCAGTGGGACCTTCGGTGAGTTTCCAACGGGGCCGTCAAAACGGTGGGGGGTGTGCCGAATTGGGCGCAGTGGAGGCAGACCCTCCAACTGGGGCCGTCGGTGGAGTTCCCTATCGGGCCACGAATCATGTGAGGAGAATGCCGGAATTGGCGTGATACTAGCATCCCACCGGGGCCTTAAGCGGGGCTCCTTGTGGGGCCACGAAACGTGTGAAGGGTGCGCACGAATGGGCGCAAAGGCAACATACGGACCCTCTCGCTGGGACCGCCGATCGAAATTCCTCTGGGGCGGCAAAACTGTGAGGAGTGCGCCGAAATCGGCGCGGCGGTGGCATGCGGACCGTTTCAATGGGTTTTATATGAATGTCCGAATGGGGCCACGAAACGTGCGGATGGCATGCCAACAGGGGCGCGGCGGTGGCATGCAGACCCTGCCACTTGAGCCTTCTGTGCGATTACCCGTGGGGCCACGAATCGCGTGGGGAGTGCGCCAGATTTTGGCTCGCCAACATCAACATGTTCGGCGTTGGCCCTGCAACTCGCGCGTGCCATTCGCATCACGAGCTAAGTAAAACATGCATCGCGAAGCAGATCCGCAACCCCAACCGAAGATCCGCACAATGCAGCGCTGCATCGCCCAGACTGGAACAGCGACCCCAGAGCCGCGCCGCGGCGCGTCAAAAGCTGGGACGTCAACTGCACGCGACGCCCAGTCATCGTCAAACTCACAAGGGTGGAGAGGGAGGAGGAGAAGGAGGTGGAGGAGGAGGAGAAGAGCGAGGAGGAGGAGGAGGAGGACGAGAGCGAGGAGAACGAGGAGGAGGAGGAGAAGGAGGAGGGGAAGGAGGAGGAGGAGAGGGAGGAAGAGGAGGAGGAGGAGGTGGGGAAGAGGATGAAGAGAAGGAGGACGAGGAGGAGGATATCAGACTATGAGACGAACTCGAGGTCATGCCTCGCTCGCCACGACGGGCGCAAACTAGGAGCTTGCCCTCTGCATCAAAAAAAAACCGTAATTCATACAATTCAGACTCCCGTCTGATTCGACGCTGCGCACAGGCCAAGATCACAACAGCGGATGCATCAACAAAAATGCGCGCATTCGCCACGTCGAAACCAACAAGAGGTGGCGGCAAGGCGAGACCACACCCTCCCACTCCGGCCACCGAGCACTCCCCGCCCCCATGTTTTGCGCCGTCAGGCGACGACAGACAGGATGTTCGACCAGTGGTCGATGAGCGCCTGGGAAAGCGCGCGAACCCTGAGGATCCGCTGAGGTTCCTTAGGAATCCTGCAGATGTTTTGAGGTTGCGTCGGATCCTCTAGGATTTCTTAGACACGTGGGGGTTTCCTTGGAGTCCTTCAGTGTTCTTCACGACTACTCCAGGAACCGCGTACCATTTTAAAACTCGGAATCACAATCGAAGTAGATGGGAATCGTGGACGAGTCAAATAGGAACCGTAAACGGTTGGCATCGGAGACGTATACAATCCACATAAGAACCGTGTACGGTTCACATAGGACACGTATACGATCCGTACAGGAATCGTTCACGGTTTACCCACGAATCGTAAACAGCCCACATGAATCCGGATACGATTCACACACGATTGATAGACGACTCACATGGGACCCGTCTGTGGTTCACACTGGAGTCGCATACGATACACGTAGGGTCTGTATAAGATTCACATGTGTCTGTTGACGATTCAACCTGGATCCGTGTAAAATTCACATAGCAAGCGTGGACGTGTCACGCAGGGGTTGTCTACGATTCACACTGGAATCGCATGCGGTTCACACAAGATTCGAATGCAAGTCACACAGGAGCTATATAGGATTGACAAAAGAACAGTTCACAATCCACATCGGAAATGTATACGAATAGCACAGGAAGCGCATGCGATTCACATAGAATCCGTAGAAGAGTCAAAGAGGCGTGCGCGATTCACGTAGGAATCGTACACGATTCACATCGGACTCGATTGCGATTCACGAAGAAACTGTATACGATGCACATGGGAGCCGTTTGCGATTCACAGAGGCATCGAAAACGAATACGATCTACATCAAAGTCGAATACTTTGCCCACCAGAATCGTATACGAGACGTGTGGGACTTGCATTTCAATAAGACTCACATTGGAAACGAATACGATCCACAGCGGATCCGCCACCCATCCACATAGCATCCGTGTAAGCTCTACATCGGAGTAGGAGCAGTTTACGATTCATTGGGGTCCTGTACGATTCACATCGGATCCGTGTACTTTTCGCATCGGTTTTGTATGCGAATCACATGGGAGCCGTAAGCAATTCGCATTCGAATCGCATACGGTTCGCATTGGGTTCGCATACGTTTCACGTAGATACCGCATGGTGTTCAAATCGCCTACTCAGATAAGGAGTATACGAATCACTTGAAGCCGCCCTGCTGCAGACGGGCCATCCCCCGATTGTCTCCCCCAGGAAACCACGTGGACCCTTTAAGGGCACGCAATCGGCACTCCAGACTTTCTAAACACAGCTTTCAA
The DNA here is from genome assembly GCA_963575745.1 of Prorocentrum cordatum. Classification (NCBI taxonomy): domain Eukaryota; class Dinophyceae; order Prorocentrales; family Prorocentraceae; genus Prorocentrum; species Prorocentrum cordatum. Next base: position 53,631 of record CAUYUJ010000488.1, read on the forward strand.
TCGATATCAAACGCGGAAGGTCTTCTGCAGAATACATTCCAGAGGGGCGCCCCCCAGTCAAGCAGGAAATACCCCCCCAGACCGAGGCATAGCCTATCCAACCAGGGCGTAGACTACTGCACTGGGTGCTAGAATGTCCTGATGCGAGCCCGCTGCGCCCTCAGCCCTGGACTCTGGCCGCCAAGACACTGCCCGTCGAGACCCTCGCCCCTGCTCTTGAATCCCGCAACAGAGGGCCCCGCACACTTTGCAGAAAAAAAATCCAGACCGCCCTCGACAGAGCTACCGTCTGAGATCTGCTCGACGAAGGCTTCCACCACAGAGTGCCCACTGAAACTCCGGGGAATCCCCGAGACCTGGACAGGGTCGAGCGCGCCGAGCACAAGCCGCCGGAGTCGAAGATTCGACCCCTTCAACAAACAGCACTGGGGTGGCGGCCCAGAGCTTCACGCCCTTATTCAAACATATGTCAGCAAGACGGTTTTCAAATACTGGCCCCAAATCCGTCAGACGCCGACTGCAAGGACACATGTGCCCGCTCCTCATGGACTTTAGCGCGGCTCCCGACACCGCCCCACCAAGATTTCCAGCGGTGCCTCCGAGTGTTACTGGGACCCAGAGCGACTCAAGGATGTGACGCAGCGCCAATGGAACCTAAACAGTCCGAGTAGACCCCCAGAGGGCCATCACACTTCCACTCCGAGACCTGAGAGAAAACATGAAAACGCGTAGCAGCCCCGTCCCGCGCCGTCTGCGCAGGAGCAAGGTTGGGGAAACAGCTGCGTAGACAAACCCTGGAGCTGGCAAGCTCTTTCCACCTGCACAGTGGACCAGCCGGCCCAGCCGAAGTCAGAGAGCGAGGTGCGGTAAGCACTCCCGTCCACGAAAACAGCTCCAGGAAACATCAAGCCCGCGGGGATCCCAAACCGTCTGCGATGATGCTCTGGCTGGGAAACCTTGGGGCAGGAGCGAGAGGGGATGGGGCAGAGACAGCGACAAGACGTGCGCAAAGCGTGACTCACCGCATTTGTCCCTGACTCTTCTGGCAGCCTCCTGCAAGTACGTCGGGTACTCCTCCCTCCTGAATTGCATCAAACAGGAACAGCCCTAAAACCTGTGAAACAAACTGCCGCTGGCTCCTCCGCATGGGGCAACACATGTCGTGAACGCTGCTGCCATGATCGAACAATCGAGATGGAGGCCAGTGACTGCCACCGACCAGGGGCCTCAAGACATGATTGTGGTGGGGCGTCCAGGTATTCGAGAGGGCCTCTCCGAGAAGCTTGCGCAGAGGCATCCAACGCAAGACAGCCGACCAGGCTCGGAAGATGCGACGCGACGCATACGAGTCAGAGACCTCCAGAGAGGCCTCCAAACCGCGCTCACACCAGAATCCAAGAGCAAACTCAAGGACGGAGTATTGGCCACCCTGGACAACGGACGAAAAGACCGTCGGCACGCTGACGCCGACACGGACCAACCACAAAAGAATGGTTCCTGCAGGGCCATCGCATTGGGCCCAGCGACGGGGACGACCAGCGCTTAGGCAGGCCTCCAGAGGCCCCCGTCCACTGAGGGCCGAGACGGCCGCTGAGGCCCAGCGTTTCGTGACCTCCACAGAATCAAACACCGGGTCACGAAACGCCCCGCGAGGGAGGGGCACGCCGACCCAGGCCAACTGAGGTGCCTGCTGGGAGGCGACCCTCTGCTCCAGGAGCGGCCACGCGCAGACCATGCATCTTTTGGTCCGAGATCCCAGCCACCGCCGGACCCCAAATCGCCGTAGCCGTAGGAGACCATGCCAGGATCGCGCTGACCTGCGCGACCGCCTCTCGCAATTGAAAAATGTCGCAGGCAACGACGCAAGCTTGCTCGGGACGCTAAATCTGCTCCTCGACCCGCCAACGCCGAACGGGCATTCGAATCCGCCCCTAGGCTGCGAGCTCCCGCCAGTCGACCCTCGTCCTTGAGACTCCATCTGACCGAGAGACAATCAGTGAGCTCCCTACTGCCTGACATAGAGCCCGCTTGTCCCGGTTGACCTTAAGACGCTTCGCTGCCAGGCCCAGGGCACGCGCAATCGTGGCACCAGGAAACGGAGTAACCACCTGCGCCAGCCAGCCCACGGCATGGAGCAACAAAAACACCAACGAGAGTCTGAAACAGAATTAGAGGGACGCGCCTCTGAAGCTTCATGAACAACGCATGCACCAACAATTTAGCCAACGCCAGAGCGCAGCTGCAGCCTGCCGCCACAGTCCCGTTGGCAGTGAGAGGTAGCGAAAGTGCACCCTCCCGCGGACAGCGCGCCGAGGGAGCCTATACGCACCATACAGACACTGCATGCAACAGGGCAAAATGAAAACCGGTGACAACAGCGTCTTGCTTGAGCTCTTCACGCAAAAAGAAGTCGTCGCATTTGCTAAGGTATAACACTCCACTGGTGGCACTGAGCCCTCTAAGACGTGCAAAACGCTGCAGCACGTTGCGAGCGTGACCCGACCGATCACACGCGTGCCCAAAGTTGCCCCAGCAGGCAGGGCTCGCCAGCGTGCGCCCCCACCTACGCGCCACGGGCTGCCTTGGCCTGGACCAGACACACACCAGAGAGAATACAAAACGACGACGGGCCTGACCCCAGCCCTAAGCTATCTGTTAAAGAAGACTAGGAGCAGATACAGGTCCTGTCGATGCGACCGTCGTTCCCAGGCGCGCAAGACGTCTAGGCTGGCCTGCCTGCAAGACGGTGGAATCCAGAGGAGCTGCTTCGGGTGCAGACTGCCCCCGACGAGCCCAGCTGCCGACAAGCTACTCCTGAGGACACTCTCAAGCTGCCTCAAAGAAAATGGGGAAAAGAACTCCGAAGGGCCAGGCTCTGGCACCCCCAACAGAATCCTGCGCGCGCGGCCCTGGCCCAATCCTCGAGGGAACCTGGTCCTCCCGACAATCAGCCTCAAGGCCCCAGGCCTCAGGGTGGGCCTCGTGGGCCCTGTCAGGAGACACCCACAGCGGGTCCGAGTCCTGCAGGACACGGCCCAGGGCCTGCGCGCCAGCGACAGGTAGAGGCGGGTATCCCTCCTCGGGCTGAGTCTCGACCGACGACGGCTCAATCCGATTACGAACGAATCGATAAGCCGCGCTGCCCCCGTTTCACCAGGGCAGCGGCCTGGGGCCAGGCCTATTAGGTCTTCGATTCCTCATGTTTGTCACGAATCATTAGCCCCTGGAGGTGATCCCTGAATCAATGACACTGGTCAGCCCGTCAGCCAGAAAACCCATCCAGACCACTCCTGAATGGGGCCCTCCACAAGCCACCCAGGAAGCTTAAATCCCAGCACTGCAGTCTCCTGACGCCTGAGGTCCGCGAGCCCTAGTTCTCGTCGGTCTCTGACAGCAGACTCCAAAGCAACCAGGCGAAAGCACGCCGAACCTGGCCCAGGCCCAATACTCAGCTGAAGCGCGCTGGCGCAGAAGGTCTCACCAGGCCACCTCCAGCGGCCCGAGCACAATCCGGAAGCCAGCATCACGGCCTCGCCAGAGGCTATGACTCCACCCAGCAAGATCGCGAAACTCCGCAAGATAGGCTTCCTTGCTCCAGAACCATTCAGCACGCGCCTCGCCGAGATCCGACGGGGGCGCCTCTCCGATCGCCCACGACCAGGCCAAGATTTCCCGGGAAGAGGACGCGCAGAAGAAGGAGAAGGAGAAGGAGGAGGAAAGGGGGAAACAAACGCGGCAGGGTGGCCGCCGCAGCAGCCAGTAGCCACCGCGGCCCGAGGCTAGGAGCAAACGACAAGCGTCCAGTCCCATCCGCAAGGAGGGAGAGGAGGAGGGGAAACCAAGATCGCGAAAGCGTCGGCCAACACGGGATTCGCCCAGGGCGCGTGCACATTGGCCCTGCACGAGCAGGGAAAGAGGGGAGGCACAAGGAAACAGGAGGGAGACGAGAGCGCGCTGGCAACGACGAAACGCAAGGGTGGATCCGCCCATGGGGGGTGCAGGAGGGTGGGAAGCTCTGTGAGCGAGCCGCCCTTGACGCCCCCGAAACAGGAGACTCCACCCCCCAAAGACAACTGGGCAGCGTGGGAAAATAAAACCACAACTGGCATGGGCATGCAATACAAGGCTGTGTCCTAACGGGAAGGGAGACTGAGCGAATAAGCAAGAGAAGACGAGGAGAGGGGAGCGGAGGACAGGCGCGCGCACATCTACACACACACACACACACACACTCGACGGCCAGACTTCGAGTCTCCCAGTGACCGAACCCTGCACATCTGAGGGCAAACCTACGGCTTAAGAATACCGCGTGGAAGAAAGAGGTACTGTCGCGATCCGATCTCCACGGCAATCCCCACAGACATTCGGGACGCCGTCGAGATGCGTAGACCCGGCAGCACGAGGCTTGGAACGAGCATGCAGATCCTCAACGAAAATGACACAGGTTCTGCAACATCCCTCTCCTCCTCAGTAGTCACGTGCACATCGTGACAACCGAACCGGCCACCGAATGGAAGTCCTCAATACATGGCGCATAAAAAGCGTTATCGGAAAATCTAGCGTACTTGGCACGGTGATAGACGCTGCTGAAACGTGCGTCTGAGCAGGCAAGACTACATGAGATCGAGACCCACCCTGCCAAATCAGCCCCTCGGCGATATCCATACCAAGTTGCCCCCCGGCTGGAGAACGTCGCGCTCGCAACGAAACACTCCTCGGTCAACCAGTTACCCATCCTCTCCTTGAGCGCTACGTTATTCAATTTCATCTCTCCCCATGCGTTCCCTTCGACGACCTCCCACAAGCAAGAACAACAGCGATTGGGGCCAGACCAGCCTCCGCGGGCTGGGCCCCCTCGGCATCGCGCGGCAACGGCTGCAGCTCCATGTTCGCAGTCGCAACGACCAGCTCGAGAATCCCATGGGAGATCCCCCAATACTGTCGAAGCGAGGTTACACCAAGCAAGCAAGCGTCAACTATGCCCTGAGCCTCTGCCATCCAACTATCGAGGTAATAGAATATGACCAAAAGGAAAATGACCAAAAGGAATAGCAACCATTCGAGCACCACATGTTGTCCTTCGAATTGCCGTGCACTCAAGGAAAAAATGCCAGCGTTGCAGTTCACCAACAGTCTGACTTGCATGCCCCGCTTCACGAATCCATCCCGCTGACAGACCACAGTCTCGCGTTCCTGGAGACCCGTCCACATCCCATGGGAGGTCCAGCAGCGCGCGCCACGAGCGATTCTCAGTGGCCCAAGCCTTCTGAATGTTCTAAAAAGCGAAAAGAACGTTCAAGAGGCCCCCACCTCGCAACGAAAACGTCCCAGCGATGAGGAGAATCTTCCACTGTCCAGAGTCACCGAAGTCCCGGCCAGTCTGTCACTTACCGAGTAGAATGCGAGCACACTTGCCAGGATCCCTCTGCACCTCTGATGGAGCGCGCCCATTGCCCGCCGACCCTTTGACCTGGATCAAGCGCAGGGCAAGCCCATTTCTCCAGACGCCGTGGGAAAGCCCGATGGCGTTGAGACGCGGCGATTGCCGACGTGCCGCTTACACCGCAGAACTAGACGCGCGAGCGAGGTTCCTTCGCTGCGAGGCCACCATACCGTTGAAGACGGCGCTTTTCTGAGGAGCAGCGTTCCAAGCACACCCCCAAGGTATCTTTGCAGACCAGTGCTCGTCGAATTCCGTTCCAATCGTGAATTTCACGCGAACTGACGCTCACCTTGGTCGGCCAACCCTGCAGGCGCGCTGCTCCCATCACATATATATATATATATATATATATGTATGGATATATATATATATATATATATTTATTTATTTATATATAACACCCTGGGAAGAGGGGTCTTTCGCTTGAAGATCGCCTGCAAGTCAATGACAAACATACACGCCTTGGAACATGAAAGACTTGGTCCAGATCTTTGTTCCACGATCGATGAGGCGATGCTCTTGCCATTACGAATGTTTGCTGGAGTACACCGCTAGCCACCGACGATAGATACACAATTCCTGGGTTTCTTATCAAGCGCCGCGACTCGATCTGAATCCGTCTGCTGTGGGCCAGTAGGATCTGCATATGCAACTGCGTCGCTCCCGCACTTGCACACCAGTGCGAACAGCGAATTGGACATCTCGGCCAAAAATCCACCCCATGAACGCTGTCATGCCTGCGCCTGTGATAGAGGCACGGATAGCGCACGATTCTGCAAATCTTTCGTCCCCTGCTCGGCTATCCTGAGCTCCCTCTGCCGCTTCCTAACCTGATCCCCCTGCATGGGTTCTCGTTGCCATACAAAAGCAGCCGTTGATGTATATATATATATATACATATATATATATATATACATACATATACATATACATACATATAGTCCATGTAAACAAACTCTTCAAAAGCCGCCCATCTCATGAAATTCATCGCCAGCCCGAGGACAGTTGGAGCACTAATGCCCGGGAGGAGCACTTGCATCAACTGCGCCTGCTCGGCAGGGAGAGGGCCCCAAGGACCACCGATATCGATCATACTGAGGAGCACGAAAAAAAACTCCGAATCTCGCCACCATTATGCGGTCACTTTCACCGCCAAAAATACAAAAGCACCGCTTGGCCCTCTATCTCGCCCTACAACGAAGCGAAGGCGATGAGAGGCATCACATGCTATTACTGCATGTATATGTACGATGTTTCTGTTATCAACCCCAGACACCCACGCGGGGAACACAAGAAAGCAAGGATGCCTAGCTACGCGGCGCCTGGAGCCACTAAGCATCACCTTCGGCCCGCGAGTGCCCCCCAGGCAGAACCAAAGGAAAAATCACGACAAGCCCCCCGCAAGAAAATCGCGAGAGCCCGGGACTCCCGCGAAAAATTCGCGAGAGACCACGCCTTCCGCGAAAAACTCGCGAGAGCCCAACCACCCCGGCAAAAATCCGCAAGAGCACGGGCCCCACGCGAAGAAGAAATCGCGAGGGCCTGGGCACCCGCGAAAAACTCGGGAGCACCCGGGCCACCGGAGAAAAAAATCGCGAGGGCCCGGTCCTCCCGCAAAAATTTCGCGAGAGCCCAGGTCTCCCATGAGAGATCCGCGAGAGCTTCCCCCTCGAATCTGAAGTCTATCCCCCAGCTCCCCCCTCGCCGCCCGCAGCGAACTCGCCTCCGCGGACGAAGACCTAGGAACCAGAGCGGCCCAATATTTCCCCGCAGACGGCCACAGCCATGGGGGGCCCGAGTCCGACGCCCACCGAACGGGCCAAGACTTCCTCGCCCGAGTGGGCCAAGGCCTTGGAACCAGAATGTCCCAGGACTTCCTCACCACATGTCTGGCCCCCCGGGCGCAGCGGCTCGGGCCACTCACAACTGCGAGGAGAGGACCCCCCCCCAGCCCCACTTCGATATGGACTGGGGGGGCCCGGGAACCCTCGCGCCCCGGGACTTCCTCGCCACGCGCCCGGCCCCCCGGGTTAGCGAGGGCCTCTCCCGGTGGAGAGGACTTGCTTCCCACGCAGGCTTCCCAGCCGCAGGTTGCGGCCATGTTGAGCCCACCGGCCAGGCGGGTCCGCATCCGCGGCCTCGGCGCCGCATCCGCAAGTCCCCCCGGCATCACCGACGGGGACATCCGAGGCGCGCGCACAGAGAGAGGAGCCACCGGACGGGTCGTTCTTCGCGTGACCACCCCCGCCGCTCTACGAGCGACGGGTCTGATCGGCTGCCCGCCGACCGGCCCGCGGCCCCCCGGAGGGGGCCCTCGGCCCACTGGGCTTGCACCAGATGGGCTTCTGCCCCCCCGGAGGAAGCAGCAGATCGTCGCGCCAGGCCGGCTTCCACCGGCACCGTCGTCAGCTCTGCTGGGCTCGCACCAGCGCCCCCACACCACCTGGAGGAAGCAGCAGATCCCGAGCTTGCAGCGGGCGCCCTGCCACCCCTGGCGGGATCGCGGAGAGCAGCCGCGCAGAGCAGGGCCGCGAAGCGGAGCACCCCGCGCCCACCACCCCGCACAACGATCCCCCCCTCTTCCGGCTGGCCCGGAGAGGACTCCCCCGAGCCGCCAGCGCCCGCTGGGAACCCCCGGGAAACCCCAGCCCGGAGGCGGGGGGTTCGCTAGAGCTCAAGGCTCTTGAGCCAGGGAAAGGAAAAGAGCGCTCCTAATGATATTCGTCCAATTGCTGTGCCGAACTGCTCTAATCTCATATGCAGCTCCAGCTAAATCAACAAAGGCATCGTCATCTCTGGGGAAAAATACGTATAGCTTGTTGGTTCCAACTCTGGAAGCAGACCGAATTCGGGCATCTAGATACTCGAGACTAGCGCTTCTTACGAATTCCTTTCGATTGGTGTGCCAAGCAGCTCTGTAGCGCATCTGCAGCTCGAGTTACATCAAGGAACTCACAGAAATTAGCAGAGTACGGAGCGGTTTTCGCACCCAGCTCTGGTAACAGACCGGGTTCGGGCATCTAGATACTTGAGACTAGCGCTCCTGAAGGTTCTCCTGATTGATGTGCCAAACAGCTCTGTGGCTCATCTGCAGCTCGAGTGATCTCGAGAAACTCATCATGATCTCTTGAAAAATGGGCAAAGTACGAATAGGTTGTTTGTCCTAGCTCTGGTAGCAGACTAAGTTCAGACATCTAGATACTTGAGACTGGCGCGCCTGATGATTCTAGATAGATACGGTGTACCTGTCGGCTCTGTAGCTCCTCTACAAACCGACAGCACCTGCCGAGATGGCACTCAACAGCCCATCGCGCCCACGCGCTTTTTACCACTAACATGTAAGCGATAGACCTGAGAATGAGATGGCGAGCGGGAACATAATCGAACATAGAAGGAAAAATTAGACCTCTCTGTTCGGATGTCAAGAAAAACGGTTTTCGAAAGTAACTCGTAGAGCTTCCCTTAGCAAGTTATTGCTGGAAGCTTAAGAGTAATTCTGGGGCGCTGGAGAGATAGTTGGCAAGAAAAATCTCGACGGAACTTTTGCTGACTTTTGGTCGGTTGGAAATTTTGTTCTCGAAATTCAACAATTCGTTTGAGCTCTAGTATTTTTTCCCATGCTATTCGATCTTATTCCTGCTCGCCAGCTTGATCTCAGCTCGATCGGGTACCTTTTACTGCCAAAAAGCAAGCAGGCGGGATCGGCCGTTTCAAGTCATCTTGATACGCGCTCTGGATATATTGGACTTAACTCGAGATACCGGACAGCTACAGAGCTGGTAAGCACACCTTATCGATTCAGAATGATCAGGCGCGTTTGCCTGTTCCATCCAGAGGTCTGAACTCGGTCTGCTAGCCGAGCTAGGTCTGCAACCTATTCGTATTACTCGAGTCATCTTGACAGGCGCTCTCGGTTTTCTGTACTTAACTCGAGCTATAGGACAGCTAAAGAGCTGATACTTACAGGAACCGATTCGGAATAATGAAGCGCGCTCCTCAGTTAAATCCAGAGCTCTGGACTCGGTCTGCTGCCCGAGCTAGGTCTGCGAAACTATTTGTACTGTTCGAGTCATCTTGAGAGGTGCTGTCGGTTTTCTGCACTTAACTCGGGCTGTAGGGGGGCTACGGGGCTGATATTGACAGGAATCGATGCGGAGACATCAGGCGCGTCCGCCTGTCGAATCAAGAGCTCGAAACTCGGTCTGCTACTCGAGCTAGGTTCGCGAAACTATTCGTATTGTTCGAGTCCTCTTGAGAGGTGCTGTCGATTTTCTGCACTCAACTCGGGCTGTAGGCGGCTATAGGGATGGTAATCACAGGAATCGATTCGGAGACATCAGGCGCGTCTGCCTGTCGAATCCAGAGCACTGAACTCGGTCTGATACTCGAGCTAGGTTTGCCAAACTATTCGTACTGTTCGAGTCATGTTGAGAGGTGCTGTCGATTTACGCACGTAACTCGGGCTGTAGGAGAGCCACAGAGCTCGTACAGAAGACAACTCAGAAGCATCGAGCGCATTCTGTGGGCTCTATTCGTTCTCTGCATTTTTTTCGACATTATATATTGTCAAGAAGCTCTACGAGTCCCCCGGCGGTAAGGAAGGTTGACGGTTTACCGCCGGCGCACAGTCAAAAGAAAAGACAAAACTGGGAGCCGGCGGTAAACCGTCAACCTTGGCAACCGCAAGGAAATCGTAGAGCTTCCTCGATATACATGAACGGAATGCGGGCGCGGCAATCTCGCATTCCGCGCACGCGAAGGTGCTTCTGGAGGAATACGCGGAGGAGAAGGACGAGCGAGGAGGAGAAGGAGATGAAGCAGGCTGCGGAAGAGAAGGAGCAGGAGGAGGAGGAGCGAGCAGGAGGGGGAAGGCTGGAGGGGAGAGGAGACACGATGATGAAGATGAAGAGGAGCAAGATGAGGAGAAGAAAGAAGAATAAGCAGGAGGAGAAAGAGGAGAAAGAGAGGATGCAAAACGAAGAGGAGGAGGAGAAGAACTGAGCGCCAGCGGTAAATCGTCAACCTTCCTTACCGCCGGGAGACTCGTAGAGCTTCCTGACAATGTATAATATCGAAAAAAATTGCAGAGAACGAATAGTTTTTCAGCCCAAGCGATTTTAGACCTCGATCAACAGCGGAACGCCCCCGATGCTTCTGAATTGTCTTCTGTACGAGCTCTGTAGCTCTTCTACAGCCCGAGTTACGTGCGTAAATCGACAGCAGCTCTCAACATGACTCGAACAATACGAATAGTTTGGCAAACCTAGCTCGAGTATCTGACCGATTTCAGAGCTCTGGATTCGACAGCCGGACGCGCCTGATCTATCCGAATCGATTCCTGTGATTACCAGCCCTGCAGCTCCCCTACGGCCCGAGTTAAGTGCAGGAAACCGACAGCATCTCTCAGGATGACTCGAACAATACGGATAGTTTCGCGAACCTAGCTCGAGTAGCAGACCGAGTTTCGAGCTCTTGATTCGACAGGCGGACGCACCTGATATTCAAATCGATTCATGTGACTACCAGTACTGTAGCCTTCCTACAGCCCGAGTTAAGTACAGAAAACCGACAGCACCTCTCGAGATGACTCGAAGAATAGGAATAGTTTCGCGATTCTAGATCGGGCAACAGACCGAGTTCACTCTGGATTCAATAGACGAACGCAACTGATGATGGGAACCGGCGGTAAACCGTCAACCAGGTTACCGCCGGGGCCCTCGTAGTCTCACACGGCGCTCCTCGGTAAGCATGAAGAAAGCGTCTAGAGCAAGATCTGAAAAACTCCAAAAAAAATCACGTTGTTCTGTTTTTATATAACGTCGGTTCCGCCAAGTGTTTGAATAGTGATACTGCCGCTACGGACCTGAAAATTTTACTGGCAGACGCGGCATAACCCACTACAGGTGCGAAAAATCTGCTTTCTCAATGAATTGTGAAATATATTTAAAATATTCGCACAACCACCCAAAAGTTAACACTTTGTCCTTTCTGGCCGGGTCGACCAACTAGCTCCACCCGCCAGAATTCCTCTAGCTCATCGATGCCGAAGAGCTCTACGAGGTATTCTGAATCGGTTTCTGTAAATATCAGCTCTATAGCTGTCATTAAGTACAGAAAACCGGAAGCACCTGTCAAGATGACTCGAATAGTACGAATAGGTTTGCGGACCTAGCTCGGCTAGTAAGATGGGACAAGCGGACGCGCCTGATCACTGGGCACCGGCGGTAAACCGCCACCCTTTGTTACCGCAGGGGGACTCGTAGAGCTTCCTGAAAATGTATAATTTGGAAAAAATTGCAGAGAACGAATAGGTTTTCAGCCCAAGCGATTTCAGACTCTCGAACGCCTCCGATGGTTCTCGATTGTCTTCCGCACGAGCTCTGTAGCTCTTGTACAGCCCGAGTTACGCGCGTAAATCGACAGCACTTCTCAAAATGACTCGAACGATACGAATAGTTTGGTAAACCTAGCTCGAGTATCAGACCGAGTTCAGAACTCTCAATGCAACAGGCGGAAGCGTCTGGTGTCTATGAATCGATTCCTGTGATTACCAGCCGTGCAGTCCCGAGAGCACCTCTTCAGGATCACTGGAACAATACAAATAGTTTCGCGGACCTAGTGGGCAGCAGACCGAGTTCCGAGCTCTCGATTCGGCAGGCTGGCACGTCTGATGTCTCCAAATAGATTACTTTGACTACCAGCACTGTAGCCCACCTACAGCCCGAAATACTGGGCGCCCGCGGTAAACCGTCAACCTTTGTTACCGCCGGGGGACTCGTAGAGCTTCCTGGCAACATGTAATGTCGAAAAAATTACACAGAAAAAATAATTGTTCAGCCCAAGCAATTTCAGACCTCTCGGATACAACAGCCGAACGCCCCCGATGCTTCTGCATTGTCTTCTGTACGAGCGCTGTAGCTCTCCTACAGCCCGAGTTACGTGCGTAAATCGACAGCACCTCTCAAGATGACTCGAACAAGACGAAAAGTTTGGCAAACCTAGCTCAAGTATCAGAACGAGTTCAGACCTTTGCAAACGCGTCTGATGTCTCTGATTCGATTCCTGTGATTACCAGCCCTGCAGCCCCCCCCCCCTACAGCCCGAGCTAAGTGCAGGAAACCCACAGCACCTCTCAGGATGACTCGAACAATACGAATAGTTTCGCGGATCTAGTTCGGGCAGCAAGCAGACCGAGTTCCGAGCTCTGGATTCGACAGGCGGACGCGTCTGATCTCTACGAATCGATTCCAGTGATTACCAGCCATGCAGCCCCCCTACAGCCCGAGTTAATTAAGTGCAGAGAACCGACAGCATCTCTCAAGATGACTCAAACAATACGAATAGTTTCGCGATTCTAGATTGGCAGCAGACCGAGTTCATAGCTTTAGATTCAACAGACAACGGCCACTGATGATTCTGAATCAGATTATGTACGTATCAACTCTGTAGCTGTCCTGTAGCTCGAGTTAAGTATAGAAAACCAAGAGCGTCTGTGAAGATGACTCCAATAATTCGAATAGGTTTGCGGACCTAGCTCGGCGAGCAGACGAGTTCAGACCTCTCGGCTCAACAGGCGAGCGCGCCTGATCATTCTGAATCGAATAGCTGTGCTTACCAGCTCTGTAGCTGTCCTGAATATCTTGAGAAAAACCGACAGCGCCTGACAAGATGACTCGGAACGGCCGATCCCGCCAGTGTGCTTTTTGGCAGTAAATGTACCCGATCGTGCGAAGATCAAGATGGCGAGCGGCGACAAGGTCGAATATTACGGAAAAAAAACTAGAGCTCAAACGAATTGAGGAATTTCGAAAACAGAATTTTCAACCGACCAAAAGTCACCTAAATGTTCGTCGAGATTTTTCTTGCCAACTCGCTCTCCAGCGCCCTGGAATTACTCTTGAGCTTCCAGCAATAGCTTGGTAAGGGAAGCTCTACGAGTTATGCACAGAAAATCGACAGCAACTCTCAAGCGACTCAAACAATACAAATAGTTCTGCGATTCTAGATCGGGCAGCAGACAGAATTTATAGCTCTGGATGCGACAGATCAACGCGCCTGATGAATCAGAATCGGTTTCTATTTGTATCAGCTCTCTCGCTGTTATATAGTTCGACTCGAGTAGACAAACCCAGAACGCCTGGCGAGCCGTCCGACGCTCCGTGAAGCGCTTCTGGGGCTCTTGGGGGCTCCATGCAGGGTCTATGAAATGCTGCCAGGAACGCTTCCATGCCTGCCTGCACGCATGCAAGCACGCGTTCACGCTTGCCGGAAACCACCGTGCAGTTTTTAATCCCTCTAGCTCTCAGAGAGCTCTCCAGGAATTTTCAATCGATGATGTGTGCTTACCAGCTCTGTAACCAACATAGTCGAGTACCTTCTCCACCCCCGTACTTGATTTGAAAGTAACCCTCCTCTGCCCAAATGTGTTCTCCATCCTGATGCCCCAGAGCCCGCAGAAGTCCAGTAGGGCCCTCCTCATAGATTGCAGTCTAGACGCCCGTCGAATTTCGAAGCCCGAGACAACCCTATGAGGTCTTGTTCCCCACATCCAAAGTGGGGTTCTTGTTTTCTCTGCACACCCCGCGCAGGAACACTCACCCCAAAGTGGGGTTCTTGTTTTGTCTGCACACCCCCGCGCAGGAGAGAGATCTCACTCACCCCCTCTTCTCCTCGCACTCATTCACACACACATCATCATCACTCGCACTCTCTCACACGCTCACGAACATCATCGTCATCATCGGTACCGGCATCATCCTCATTCAAACATCATCATCGCCACCACCACCCACAATCAATCATCATCCTCTTCACCACTCATCTTCACCACCACTCATCATCCTCATCCTCATCATCGTTGAGTAGAGTGTGAGGAAGTCTCAGGCGGGAGCCCCCTCCCTATGGGGCCCGCAGATCATGTTGGCAATCCGAGCGGGTCATCGGAACCCTGTAACTGCCGTCACTTTTGGGCTCCCCAGGCCTGAAAATGGAGGAAGTCTCAGGCGGGAGCCTCGTCTGTGAGTGAATTGGGAGGAAGTCTCAGGCGGGAGCTCCCTCCCTATGGGGCCCGCAGATTATGTTGGTAATCCGAGCGGGTCATCGGAACCCTGTAACTGTCGTCACTTTTGGGCTCCTCAAGCCTGAATATGGAGGAAGTCTCAGGCGGGAGCCTCGTCTGTGAGTGAATTCTGAGGAAGGCTCAAGCGGGAGCCCCCTCCCTATGGGGCCCGCAGATCATGTTGGTAATCCGAGCGGGTCATCGGAACCCTGTAACTGTCGTCACTTTTGGGCTCGTCAAGCCTGAATTTGGAGGAAGTCTCTGGCGGGAGCCTCGTCTTTGAGTGAATTGTGAAGAAGTCTCAGGCGGGAGCCCCCTCCCTATGGGGCCCGCAGATCATGTTGGTAATCCGAGCGGGTCATCGGAACCCTGTAACTGTCGTCACTTTTGGGCTCCTCAAGCCTGAATATGGAGGAAGTCTCAGGCGGGAGCCTCGTCTGTGAGTGAATGCGAGGAAGTCTCAGGCGGGAGCCCCCTCCCTATGGGGCCCGCAGATCATGTTGGTAATCCGAGCGGGTCATCGGAACCCTGTAACTGTCGTCACTTTTGGGCTCCTCAAGCCTGAATATGGAGGAAGTCTCTGGCGGGAGCCTCGTCTTGAGTGAATTGCGAGGAAGTCTCAGGCGGGAGCCCCCTCCCTATGGGGCCCGCAGATCATGTTGGTAATCCGAGCGGGTCATCGGAACCCTGTAACTGTCGTCACTTTTGGGCTCCTCAAGCCTGAATATGGAGGAAGTCTCGGCGGGAGCCTCGTCTGTGAGTGAACTGCGAGGAAGTCTCAGGCGGGAGCCCCCTCCCTATGGGGCCCGCAGATCATGTTGGTAATCCGAGCAGGTCATCCAAAACCTGTAACTGTCGTCAATGTTGGGTTCTCGCGCTGCCAGAACGCAGTTCCCAGGCCACACTTTGGATGCAACAAGGAAGTTTTTGGGCTCCTCAGGTCGCCGAGGTGCTGCGACAGGGCGCCGAAGGCGCCGACGACGACGGCCAGGCCGAGGCGCGGGCGCGGAGCTTGCTGATGTTCAGGCCCAGCGAAAGGGAGTTCACATGGCAGAGCTCGGGGGCGCACAGCGTGCGCCGCTCGGGGTTCACCCTGACGCACGCGTCCTACCTGACCTCCACGCTGTCGCAGGGCCAGACGCTGCGCAAGGGCGTCACCATCGACTGCGCGAGAGACGAGGACGCTGGCCGCACGGGCATGTCGGACGAGCAGTGGTGGCTGCACCTCTACGTCATGTTCTCCCGCGCCACGTGCATGCGGAACATGCTGATCCTGCGGCCGCCGCCGCGAGAGTTCCTGGAGTGCGGGCCGCCGGCGTCCCTGCGGAAGGCGCTCCTGGAGTTCGACAAGAGAGCGGTTTTGTCCAGGGCGGAGGCGAAGCAGCTCGCGGCAGAGCTGGGCTTCGTGCTGCCTTCCGCCTGAGCGCGGCTGCGCCTCGCTCGAAGCCCGCGGGGTTGTCCCAACGGCTTGGTCTTGCGCGCCAACGGCTCGCGGGGTTGTCCCGACAGCCTGGCCCGCGGGGTTGCCCCAACGGCTGCGCGACGTGACCAGTAGAGAACGCGCCTGTGCTGGCCGTGGCGGCGACGGCGCCGAGGAACATCGACATGCGCGCTCATGCAACAGGAAGGGGAGGAGGTGGCGGGGCGCGGAACAAACAGGGGGGCGAGGATGGGGACAACGTAAGGAGTGGAAGGGGGGCCCGCGCCAAGGCGAGAGGAAATATACGCAGAAGAGACAGCCAGGACGCCTCACCAACCACGAGGACGACGGTGATGGCTTTTTCCAGATTCGCCCAGAGGATTCTCATGTGGGGTTCTTCCGTCGGAGTAATTTTACGTGCACCACGTTTTGTTTGAGTCATATACGGGTTGCCGTCATCCGCTCCTTCCTCCATCCCAGTATCCATCTCCGTAGAAACCCCAGCAATCCCAGACGCCTCCAGAAGCCCTGATCCACAGTAACTCTGAAGCCGTTAACCTCCGAATCTGGCTCGAGTTCGACGTTAGCATCTGTCAAGAAGACCAGGTCCTGCGGCTGCTTCGGGAACTTAGACCTATGTGTGCGAAGCACTTGGGATATATCAACCAATATCTGCTCATACACATCATGATCACACTGTTCTTTCGTAAGGGCATTGATACTCTCATGTGGCATATATGCAACAATAACCGTAACACTAGAATAACTACAAATGACAAAACCTTTGCCACGATATGTGGCTCTAGGCGAGTCTCCCCAAGACTTAGACATGATCACCGCAACCTTCTGACAAGTACTGCGAAAAATTGTGTAACCTCGCATGCTGAGATCACGAACTGAAAGGAACTGACACTCGCATAACCCCGCGAGTACCACATCTAAGCGACGTAGTGAATTAATTATGTCATGGCCGTTCTCTGCACCTGTCCGAAGCGCATTCCATGACGCAATGGTGTCGTGGCACCTCTAGTTCGTACTGGAAATCCTCGCTCGCAACTCATCAATGTTCATCCCTGGCTCAAGCTGATTCATTGCACGAGTACTCTTCCAGCCATTCTGCAGAGAGAACTTAGCCAGAATCTTCCCTGGAGGTGCTAAGTGGTCACTGGAACCCCACATGAACGTAATCGGTGGTCCCGTCTCAGCCCTGAGATTTGAGTGCTTCTTGAAACTCTTGAACTTGGCCTGAAAGATCCCAGCGGCATCCAGATGGGGCTTCTTCCAGGGAGGGGTCAGGACCTCATTCAGTAGTGAATTTAACGCCTGCTGTGATAACATCTTCTCCTGACGCTTCTCTACATCCCTCCAGTACGTTTCTTCGAAATAAATGGTCAAATATCTTTCAAATTTTTGCAAAACTGCCCAAAAGTTGTCACATTGTCCTTTCTCGCCGGATCGACCAACTGGGCGCCGGCGGTAAACCGTCAACCTTTCTTACCGCCGGGGACTCGTAGAGCTTCCTGACAATATATAATGTGGAAACGAATTTCAGAGAACCAGTTTTTCAGCCCAAGCGATTATGAACCTCCCAAGATGACTCTAACAAAACAAACGAACAGTTTTCCGATCGAGCTCGAGTATGAAACCGAGTCAGACCTCTGAATGCGACAGGCGGACGCGTCTGACGTCTGAGGATCGATTCCTGTGATTACCAGCTCTGCAGCCCCCCATACAGCCTGAGTTAAATGCAGAAAACTGACAGGACCTCTCAGGATGACTCGAATAATACAACAGTTTCGCGGATTTCGTTCAGCAGCAGACCGAGTTCCGAGCTCTTGGTTCGACGAACGGACGCGCCTGATGTCTCGAAATCGATTCCTGTGACCAGCAGCACTGTAGCCCTCCCCAAGTAAAACGAGAGCACTTCTCAAGATGACTCGAACAATACCAATGGGTTCGCGAACCTAGCTCAGGGAGAAGGCCGAGTTCAGACTTCTAGATGAAACAGACGGACGCGCCTGATAATTATCAATCGATTTCTGTGATTATCAGCTCTGTGGCTGCCCTACAGATCGAGTTAAGTACGAAAAACCGACAGCGTCTGCTACAATAACTCGAATAATACGAATAGGTTTGCGATCCTAGCTCGGCTAGCAGGCCGAGTTCAGACCTCTGGATTCAACAGGCGAACGCGCCTGATCATTCTGAACGCATTAGCTGTGCTTCCCAGCTCTGTAGATGTCCTGAAGCTCGAGTTATCTTGAGAAAACCAACAGCGCGTATCAAGATGACTCGAAACGGCTGTTCCCGCCTGCCTGCTTTTTGGCCTTCAAAGTTACCCGATCGAGCTGGGATCAAGATGGCGAGCGGGAATAAGGTCGAATATCATGGGAAAAAATACTAGAGCTCGAACGAATGGTCAAATTTTGAGAACAAAATTTTCAACCGACCAAAAGTCAGCAAAAGGTCCGTCGAGATTTGTCTTGCCAACTAGCTCTCCAGCCCGGAAAGCGCTGGCGGTGAACCGTCAACCTGGTCACCACCGGGAACCTCGTAGAGCTCCTCGCATCCGTAAGAAAGCTCATGATCAAAGCGAGAGCCTCTGGGAGCTTTTCTACAGAAACTTCAGGTTGAGATTTTCGGAGTCAAGATGAAGTCGGTTCCTCCAAGTGAACTGGTACTGAAAATTGCTCTAGAGGGCTGAGCTGCTCAGGGAACAAAGTTTATATGTCAGTGCTTGGAGTAAAAATCTGCTTTCTCAAAATGAATTGTC
This sequence comes from Prorocentrum cordatum, assembly GCA_963575745.1. Taxonomy (NCBI): domain Eukaryota; class Dinophyceae; order Prorocentrales; family Prorocentraceae; genus Prorocentrum; species Prorocentrum cordatum. Next base: position 72,325 of record CAUYUJ010000488.1, read on the forward strand.
AAATATCTTGCAAAACTGAAACCGGCGGTAAACCGTCAACCTGGTCACCGCCGGGAGCCTCGTAGACCTCTATTCTTGCACTGCGATCGTCGACACAGATGGAGAAAGCTTCTGGAGCGAGAAACAAAAAACTCGAAAAAATACGTTTTTTCTGTTTTCATTCACCGTCAGTTCCCCCAAGTGTTTTGATAGTAATACTGCACCTAGAGACCTGAAAATTTTACTGGCAGACGCGAAATAACCCACTACAGGTGCGAAAAATCTGCTTTCTCAAAATGAATTGTCAGATATTTTTCAAAAAATTGCAAAACCACCCAAAAGCTGTCACATTGTCCGCCTCGACCGGCTGGGCCAACTAGCTCCACCCCGCGCCAGAATTCCTCTAGCTCATCGATGCCGAAGAGCTCTACGAGGTAAATTGCAAAACCACTCAAAAGTTACCACTTTGTCCTTTCTGGCCGGGTCGACCAACTGGACGCCGGCGGTAAACCGTCAACCTTGCTTACCGCCGGGAGACTCGTAGAGCTTCCAGCTCGACGAAGTTGAGAACACCGAGGACCTACCAACATTCCGACTCATAGTAAATATTTTGTGTCCTCGCAATGCGACAGGCGGACGCGTCTGATGTCTGCGAGTCGACTTCTATCATTACCAGCCCTGCAGCCCCCCTACAGCCCGAGTTGAGTGCAGAAAACTGACAGCACCTCTCAGGATGACTCCAACAATACAGTAGTTTCGCAGACCTAATTCAGGCAGCAGACGAGTTCCGAGCTCTGGTCTCCGCAGGCGGATGCGCCTCATGTCTCGAAATCGATTGCTGTCCCCAGCAGCACTGTAGTCTCCCCCCAGCACGAAATACCGACAGCACTTCTCAGGATGACTCGAACAATACGAATAGTTTTGCGAACCTAGCTCGGGCAGCAGGCCAAGATCAGTGCTCTCGAGTCAACGAACAAAGGCGCCTGGTGATTTCCAATACATTTCTGTGACTACGAGCTCTGTAGCTGCCCTACGGCTCGAGTTAAGTACAGAAAACCGAGGGCGCCTATCAAGATGATCCAAACAATACGAATAGGTTTGCGGACCTAGCTCAGCTAGCAGACCGAGTTCAGACCTCTAGATTTAACAGGCGAACGCGCCTGATGATTCTGACTGCGATAGATGTCCTTGCCAGCTCTGTAGCTGTCTTACAGCTCGAGTTAAGACCAGAAAACCGAGAGTTTCTGTCAAGATGACTCGAATAATACGAACAGGTTTCCGGACCTAGCTCGGCTCACAGACCGAGTTCAGACCTCTGGGTTCAACAGGCGAACGCGCCTGATCATTCTGCATGCATAAGCTGTGCTTACCAGCTCTGTAGCTGCCCTAGAGCTCGAGTTATGTTCAGAAAACCGACAGCGCGTATCAAGATGACTCGAAACGGCCGTTCCCGCCACAGTGCTTTTTGGCCTTCAAAGTTACCCGATCGAGCTGAGATCAAGATGGCGAGCGGGAATAAGATCGAATATCACGGGAAAAAAATACTAGAGCTCTAACGAATTGTCAAATTTCGAGAACAAAATTTTCAACCGACCAAAAGTCACCAAAAGTTCCGTCGAGATTTTTCTTGCCAACTAGCTCTGGGGCGCGCCGGAATTACTCTTAGCTTCCAGCTATAACTAGCTAAGGGAAGCTCTACGAGTTACTGGGCGCCGGCGGTAAACCGTCAACCTTTCTTACCGCCGGGGGACTCGTAGAGCTTCCTGACAATATATAATGTGGACAAGAAACCCAAAGAACAAATATTTTTTCAGCCCAAGCGATTTCAGACCTCTCAAGATGACTGTAATTAAAAAACAAACAGTTTCGCAACCCAGTTCGAGCATCGAACCGACTTCAGACCTCTGAATGCGACAGGCGGGCGCGTCTGATGTCTGCGTATCCACTCATGTGATTCCCAGCCCTGCAGTTCCCCCTACAGCCCGAGTTAAGTGCGGAAAACCGACAGTATCGACTCGAATAATATAATAGTATCGCGGACCTAGTTCGCAAACCGAGTTCCGCGCTCTGGTATCGACCAACAGACGCGCCTGATGTGTGCGAACCGATATCTGTGTCCCGCAGCACTGTAGCCCTCCCCCAGCACGAGTTCAGAGCAGGAAATTAAGAGCACTTCTCAAGATGATTTGGACAATACGAATAGTTTCGCGAACCTAGCTCAAGCAGCAGGCCGAGTTCAGAGCTCTCGATTCAACAGACGAACGCGCCTGCTCATTTCCAATCGATTTCTGTGACTATGAACTCTGCAGCTGCCCTACAGCTCGAGTTGAGTACAAAATACCGAGAGCGTCTGTCAAGATGACTCGGATGATACGAATAGGTTTGCGGACATAGCTCGGCTAGCAGACCGAGTTCAGACCTCTGGATTCAACAGGCGAACGCGCCTGATAATTCTGGATGCGATAGGTGTGCTTGCCAGCTTTGTAGCTGCCCTACAGCTCGAGTTAAGTACAAAATACCGAGAGCGCCTGTCAAGATGACTCGAATAATACGAATAGGTTTGCGGACCTAGCTCGGCTAGCAGACCGAGTTCAGACATCTGGATTCAACAGGCGAACGCGCCTGATGATTCTGAATGCAATAGGTGTGCTTGCCAGCTCTGTAGCTGCCCTACAGCTCGAGTTGAGTACAAAATACCGACAGTGCGAATCAAGATGACTCGAAACGGCCGTTCCCGCCTGCCTGCTTTTTGGCCTTCAAAGTTACCCGATCGAGCTGAGATCAAGATGGCGAGCGGGAATAAGATCGAATATCATGGGAAAAAATACTAGAGCTCTAACGAATGGTCAAATTTTGAGAACGAAATTTTCAACCGACCAAAAGTCACCAAAAGGTCCGTCGAGATTTTTGTTGCCAACTGGGCGCCGGCGGTAAACCGTCAACCTTTCTTACCGCCGGGGGACTCGTAGAGCTTCCTGACAATATATAATGTGGAAAAGAATTTCAGAGAACGACTAGTTTTTCAGCCCAAGCGATTATAGACCTCTCAAGATGACTCTAACAAAACAAACGAACAGTTTTCCAATCGAGCTCGAGTATGAAACCGAGTTCAGACCTCTGAATGCGACAGGCGGACGCGTCTGATGTCTGCGGATCGATTCCTGTGATTACCAGCTCTGCAGCCCCCCATACAGCCTGAGTCTAGTGCAGAAAACCGAGAGTACCTCCAGAATGACTCGAATAATACAACAGTTTCGCGGATCTCGCCCGAGCAGCAGACCGAGTTCCGAGCTCTCGGTTCGACGAACGGACGCGCCTGATGTCTCGAAATCGATTCCTGTGACCAGCAGCACTGTAGCCCCCTCCAGCACGATTCAAGTACAGAAAACCGAGAGCACTTCTCAAGATGACTCGAACAATACCAATAGGTTCGCGAACCTAGCTCGGGGAGCAGGCCGAGTTCAGAGCTCTTGATTCAACAGACGAGCGCGCCTGATAATTCTCAATCGATTTCTGTGATTATCAGCTCTGTGGCTGCCCTACAGATCGAGTTAAGTACGAAAAACCGAGAGCGTCTGCTACAATGACTCGAATAATACGAATAGGTTTGCGACCCTAGCTCGGCTAGCAGACCGAGTTCAGACCTCTGGATTCAACAGGCGAACGCGCCTGATCATTCTGAATGCATTAGCTGTGCTGACCAGCTCTGTAGTGTCCTGAAGCTCGAGTTATCTTGAGAAAACCGACAGCGCGTATCAAGATGACTCGAAACGGTCGTTCCCGCCTGCCTGCTTTTTCCCGGAAAGGGCGCGGGCCCAGGGTTCTCTTTTAGTTGGTAAACCTAATCCCCCGGCGCCAACTTGAAGGAGGCCGGCGGATTTTTTCCCTGATAAATATCGAGGTCGAAGGAGGCCGGCGGATTAAAATTTGAGGATGTCTCGAGCGAAACGCTTGTTTTTGAAATCCCGATCGATAAATCACAGGGTGCGGGCCACTTTTTCGTGTGTTGAGGATGTCTCGAGCGAAACGCTTGCTCCGCAGAGTTTGCCGAGGATGTCTCGAGCGAAACGCTTGTTTTGCAGAGCCGACCGCGACGCGGAAAAGCGCCCCGCGCGAAGGAATTTCGATGATGTCTCGACTAATTCCTTTGTTTTTGTACGATTTCCTGGAATTTTGGCAGGATGTCTCGAGCGAAATGCACGACCCCACCCTAGCACGACCATACCCCAGCACGACCACACCCCAGCACGACCAGACCCCAGCACGACCCCACCCCAGCACGACCCCACCCCAGCACGACCATACCCCAGCACGACCACACCCCAGCACGACCCGACCCCAGCACGACCCTACCCCAGCAAGACCACACCCCAGCACGACCACACCCCAGCACGACCTCACCACAGCACGACCACACCCCAGCACGACCACGCCCCAGCACGACCACGCCCCAGCACGACCACGCCCCAGCACGACCACCCCCCAGCACGACCACCCCCCCAGCACGACCACCCCCCAGCACGACCACCCCCCAGCACGACCACACCCCAGCACGACCACTCCCCAGCACGACCACACCCCAGCACGACCACACCCCAGCACGACCACACCCAGTCGCACCCCCGTGGAATGTTTCGTGGCGTGTCTGGTTGAGTGGTTGCCTGTTCGTGGGGTGTCTCGTGGAATGTTTCAAAGGGTGTCTCGTGGAATGTTTCGTGAGGTGTCTCGTGGAATGTTTCGTGAGGTGTCTCGTGGGATGTTTCGCGGGGTGTCTCGTGGGATGTTTCGTGAGATGTCGCCCAGTTGGGTATCGTGAAAACGTGACCATGCTGCACATGTCTTTATCCCTTTCCGGGTTCGTGGGTCCATCATGTTGGCCTTCAAAGTTACCCGATCGAGCTGAGATCAAGATGGCGAGCGGGAATAAGATCGAGTATCATGAGAAAAAATACTAGAGCTCTAACGAATGGTCAAATTTTGAGATCGACATTTTCAACCGACCAAAAGTCACCAAAAGGTCCGTCGAGATTTTTCTTGCCAACTAGCTCTCCAGCTCCCCCGAACGGGAACCGGCGGTAAACCGTCAACCAGGTTACCGCCGGGCACCTCGTAGAGCTCTTCTCTTGCACAGCGCTCCTCGGAAGACATTAAGGAAGCTTCTAAAGCGAGAGCCGACAAATTCGAAAAAATACGATTTTTCGATTTCCATCCAACAGCAGTTCCTGCAAGTCTTTTGATAGCAATTTTGCAGCTACGGACCTGAAAATTTGACTGGAAGAAGCGGCATAACCCACTACACGTGAGAAAAATCTGGTTTCTCAAAATGAATTGTCAAATATCTTTCAAATCTTCCCAAAAGCAACCCAAAGTCACCACTTTGTCTCTCAAGGCCGGGTGGGCCAACTGGGCGCCGGCGGTAAACCGTCAACCTTGGTTACCGCCGGGAGACTCGTAGAGCTTCCTAGCTCGACTTAAGTTGAGAAAACCGACAGCACCTACCAACATTCCGACTCATAGTGAATATTATTTTACCTCTGAATGCGACAGGCGGACGCGTCTGATATCTGCGAATCGACTCCTGTCATTACCAGCCCTGCAGCCCCCCTACAGCCCGAGTTAAGTGCAGAAAACCGACAGCACCTCTCAGCATGACTCGAACAATATAATAGTTTCGCAGACCTAATTCGGGTAGAAGACCGAGTTCCGAGCTCTGGATTCGACAGGCGGACGCGCCTGATGTCTTCAAATTGATTGCTGTGACCACCAGCACTGTAGCCCCCCTCAGCGCGAGTTGAGCGAAGAAAACCGAGAGCACTTCTCAAGATGGCTCGACCAATACGAACAGTTTCGCGATTCTAGATCGGGCAGCAGACGGAGTTCAGAGTTCTGGATTCGACAGACAAACGCAACTGATGATTCTCAATCAGTTTCTGTGAATATCAGCTGTAGCTGTCCTACAGCTCGAGTTAAGTACAGAAAACCGAGAGTTTCTGTCAAGATGACTCGAACAATACGAATAGGTTTGCAGACCTAGCTCGACTAACAGACCGAGTTCAGACCTCTGGATTCAACAGGCGAACGCGCCTAATCATTCTACATCGATTAGCTGTGCTTACCAGCTCTGTGGCTCTCCTAAAGCTCGAGTTATGTTCAGAAAACCGTCAGCGCGTAACAAGATGACTCGAAACGGCCGATCCCGCCACAGTGCTTTTCGATAGTAATATTCACCCGATCGAGCTGAGATCAAGATGGCGAGCGGGAAAGATCTAATATCACGGGAAAAAATACTAGAGCTCCAACGACTTGTTGAATTTCGAGAACAAAATTTTCAACCGACCAAAAGTCACCAAAAGTTCCGTCGAGATTTTTCTTGCCAACTAGCTCTCCAGCGCGCCGGAATTACTCTTAAGCATCCAGCAATAGCTTGCTAAGGGGAGCTCTACGAGTCATTCCTCTAGCTCTTCTACCATCAGAGCTCTACGAGGCACTAGAAGTGCAAGCAGACGCCTGAGAGAACTAGAAGTGCAAGCAGATAGCTTCTGATGGCATTTTCTGCAAAACTGGAAAATTGCAGTTTTGGACTGCCAACGTGAAGTCGGTCCCTGACTTCGCTCGGGAGAATTTTTCGACGGAATGAACTAAGAATTGGTGAGGTAACTTCTGTAATGCCAAGCTTCGCTCTGCGCAAACAGCAGCCCAAACGAATTGTTAGAACTGCAAAATCGGCTGAGCCAGGCCGCGGAAGGTATGATCGCGTCCCTTTTCGACATTTCGCCAACTAGCTCCACCCTGTCGCCGAATTCCTCTAGCTTTCTACCATCAGAGCTCGACGAGGCACTAGAAGTGCAAGCAGACGCCTGAAAGAACTAGAAGTGCAAGCAGATAGCTTCTGATGGCATTTTCTGTAGAACTGGAAAATTGCATTTTTGGGCTGTCATCGCGAAGTCGGTCCCTGACTTCGCTCGGGAGAACTGTTCGACGGAGTGAACTAAGAATGCGTGAGGTAACTTCTGTAATGCAAAGCTTCGCTCTGCGCAAATAGCAGCCCAAACGAATTGTTAGAACTGCAAAATCGGCTGAGCCGGGCCGCGGAAGGTATGATCGCGTCTCTTTTCGACAGTTCGCCAACTAGCTCCAACCTGTCGCCGAATTCCTCTAGCTCTTCTACCATCAGAGCTCTACGAGGCACTAGAAGTGCAAGCAGACGCCTGAGAGAACTAGAAATGCGAGCAGGTAGCTTCTGATGGCATTTTCTGCAAAACTGGAAAATTGCATTTTTGGACTGCCAACGTGAAGTCGGTCCCTGGCTTCGCTCGGGAGAATTTTTCGACGGAATGAACTAAGAATTTGCGAGGTAACTTCTGTAATGCCAAGCTTCGCTCTGCGCAAATAGCAGCCCAAACGAATTGTTAGAACTGCAAAATCGGCTGAGCCAGGCCGCGGAAGGTATGATCGCGTCCCTTTTCGAGATTTCGCCAACTAGCTCCACCCTGTCGCCGAATTCCTCTAGCTCTTCTACCATCAGAGCTCTACGAGGCACTAGAAGTGCAAGCAGACGCCTGAGAGAACTAGAAGTGCAAGCAGATAGCTCTGATGGCATTTTCTGCAAAACTGGAAAATTGCATTTTTGGACTGCCAACGTGAAGTCGTCCCTGGCTTCGCTCGGGAGAATTTTTCGACGGAATGAACTAAGAATTTGCGGTAACTTCTGTAATGCCAAGCTTCGCTCTGCGCAAATAGCAGCCCAAACGAATTGTTAGAACTGCAAAATCGGCTGAGCCAGGCCGCGGAAGGTATGATCGCGTCCCTTTTCGACATTTCGCCAACTAGCTCCACCCTGTCGCCGAATTCCTCTAGCTCTTCTACCATCAGAGCTCTACGAGGCACTAGAAGTGCAAGCAGACGCCTGAGAGAACTAGAAGTGCAAGCAGATAGCTTCTGATGGCATTTCCTGCAAAACTGGAAAATTGCATTTTTGGACTGCCAATGTGAAGTCGGTCCCTGGCTTCGCTCGGGAGAATTTTTCGACGGAATGAACGAAGAATTTGTGAGGTAACTTCTGTAATGCCAAGCTTCGCTCTGCGCAAATAACAGCCCAAACGGATTGTTAGAACTGCAAAATCGGCTGAGCCAGGCCGCGGAAGGTATGATCGCGTCCCTTTTCGACATTTCGCCAACTAGCTCCACCCTGTCGCCGAATTCCTCGGGCTCTTCTAGCATCAGAGCTCTACGAGGCACTAGAAGTGCAAGCAGACGCCTGAGAGAACTAGAAGTGCAAGCAGATAGCTTCTGATGGCATGTTCTGCAAACTGGAAAATTGCATTTTTGGACTGCCAACGTGAAGTCGGGCCCTGGCTTCGCTCGGGAGAGTTTTTCGACGGAATGAACTAAGAATTTGTGAGGTAACTTCTGTAATGCCAAGACTCGCTCTGCGCAAATAGCAGCCCAAACGAATTGTTAGAACTGCAAAATCGGCTGAGCCAGGCCGCGGAAGGTATGATCGCGTCCCTTTTCGACATTTCGCCAACTAGCTCCACCCTGTCGCCGAATTCCTCTAGCTCTTCTACCATCAGAGCTCTACGAGGCACTAGAAGTGCAAGCAGACGCCTGAGAGAACTAGAAGTGCAAGCAGATAGCTTCTGTGTGGCATTTTCTGCAAAACTAGAAAATTGCATTTTTGGACTGCCAACGTGAACTCGTCCCTGGCTTCGCTCGGGAGAATTTTTCGACGGAATGAACTAAGAATTTGTGAGATAACATCTGTAATGCCAAGCTTCGCTCTGCGCAAATAGCAGCCCAAACGAATTGTTAGAACTGCAAAATCGGCTGAGCCAGGCCGCGGAAGGTATGATCGCGTCCCTTTTCGGTATTTCGCCAACTAGCTCCACCCTGTCGCCGAATTCCTCTAGCTCTTCTACCATCAGAGCTCTACGAGGCACTAGAAGTGCAAGCAGGCGCCTGAGGGAACTAGAAGTGCAAGCAGATAGCTTCTGATGGCGTTTTCTGCAAAACTGGAAAATTGCATTTTTGGACTGCCAACGTGAAGTCGGTCCCTGGCTTCGCTCGGGAGAATTTTTCGACGGGATGAACTAAGAATGTGTGAGGTAACTTCTGTAATGCCAAGCTTCGCTCTGCGCAAATAGCAGCCCAAACGAATTGTTAGAACTGCCAAATCGGCTGAGCCAGGCCGCGGAAGGTATGATCGCGTCCCTTTTCGACAGTTCGCCAACTAGCTCCACCCTGTCGCCGAATTCCTCTAGCTCTTCTACCATCAGAGCTCCACGAGGCAATAGAAGTGCAAGCAGACGCCTGAGAGAACTAGAAGTGTAAGCAGATAGTTTCTGATGGCATTTTCTGCAAAACTGAAAAGTTGCATTTTTGGACTGCCAACGTGAAGTCGGTCCCTGGCTTCGCTCGGGAGAATTTTTCGACGGAATGAACTAAGAATTTGCGAGGTAACTTCTGTAATGCCAAGCTTCGCTCTGCGCAAATAGCAGCCCAAACGAATTGTTAGAACTGCAAAATCGGCTGAGCCAGGCCGCGGAAGGTATGATCGCGTCCCTTTTCGACATTTCGCCAACTAGCTCCACCCTGTCGCCGAATTCCTCTAGCTCTTCTACCATCAGAGCTCTACGAGGCACTAGAAGTGCAAGCAGACGCCTGGGAGAACTAGAAGTGCAAGCAGATAGCTTCTGATGGCATGTTCTGCAAAACTGGAAAATTCCATGTTTGGACTGCCAACGTGAAGTCGGTCCCTGGCTTCGCTCGGGAGAATTTTCGACGGAATGAACTAAGAATTTGTGAGGTAACTTCTGTAATGCCAAGCTTCGCTCTGCGCAAATAGCAGCCCAAACGAATTGTTAGAACTGCAAAATCGGCTGAGCCAGGCCGCGGAAGGTATGATCGCGTCCCTTTTCGACATTTCGCCAACTAGCTCCACCCTGTCGCCGAATTCCTCTAGCTCTTCTACCATCAGAGCTCTACGAGGCACTAGAAGTGCAAGCAGACGCCTGAGAGAACTAGAAGTGCAAGCAGATAGCTTCTGATGGCATTTTCTGCAAAACTGGAAAATTGCATTTTTGGACTGCCAACGTGAAGTCGGTCCCTGGCTTCGCTCGGGAGAATTTTTCGACGGAATGAACTAAGAATTTGTGAGGTAACTTCTGTAATGCCAAGCTTCGCTCTGCGCAAATAGCAGCCCAAACGAATTGTTAGAACTGCAAAATCGGCTGAGCCAGGCCGCGGAAGGTATGATCGCGTCCCTTTTCGACATTTCGCCAACTAGCTCCACCCTGTCGCCAAATTCCTCTAGCTCTTCTACCATCAGAGCTCTACGAGGCACTAGAAGTGCAAGCAGACGCCTGAGAGAACTAGAAGTGCAAGCAGATAGCTTCTGATGGCATTTTCTGCAAAACTGGAAAATTGCAGTGTTGGACTGCCAACGTGAAGTCGGTCCCTGACTTCGCTCGGGAGAATTTCGACGGAATGAACTAAGAATTTGTGAGGTAACTTCTGTAATGCCAAGCTTCGCTCTGCGCAAATAGCAGCCCAAACGAATTGTTAGAACTGCAAAATCGGCTGAGCCAGGCCGCGGAAGGTATGATCGCGTCCCTTTTCGACATTTCGCCAACTAGCTCCACCCTGTCGCCGAATTCCTCTAGCTCTTCTACCATCAGAGCTCTACGAGGCACTAGAAGTGCAAGCAGACGCCTGAAAGAACTAGAAGTGCAAGCAGATAGCTTCTGATGGCATTTTCTGTAGAACTGGAAAATTGCATGTTTGGGCTGTCATCGCGAAGTCGGTCCCTGACTTCGCTCGGGACAACTGTTCGACGGAGTGAACTAAGAATGTGTGAGGTAACTTCTGTAATGCAAAGCTTCGCTCTGCGCAAATAGCAGCCCAAACGAATTGTTAGAACTGCAAAATCGGCTGAGCCGGGCCGCGGGATATGATCGCGTCTCTTTTCGACATTTCGCCAACTGGACGCCGGCGGGAAACCGTCAACCTTGGTTACCGCCGGGAGACTCGAAGAGCTTCCTGAGCATATATGATGTCGAAAAAATTGCAGAGAACGAATATGTTTCCAGCCTAAACGATTTCAGACCTCTCAATGCAACAGGCAAACGCCCCTTATGCTTCTCATCGTTTTCTGTGCACGCGAGCTTCGTAGCTCCTCTACAGCCCGAGTTACGTGCGACAATTGACAGCACCTCCCAAGAAGACTCGAAGGAATTCCCGGATAGCCCTGTTGTTGGGCTACATAGGGTTGTTAGAGGAGAAGCCGGCGGGTGCGCGTGCATCGCCGCACTCCCACGCTCCCCGCTCCACGATCCCCGCAGCGGCTCGCCGGGACCTGCAGCGTGTCCGGGAGGGCTGTTCCCAGCGTTTCCCAATACGGGTGGCGGCGGCGTTGCCGAAGGTCCCAGGCAGTCATCGCCACGGCGCTCGCAAGCTCCTACGCAGCGCTTGCGCGGTCCTCGCGCAGCGCCCCAGGCATCGTCCAAGGCGCCGTTTCAGGCGTCTCCGACGACGTTTCGAGCGCCTAATGCTATCCGGGTTTTGGACATAGCAAGTTGGTTCAGACCTCTGAATGCGACAGGCGGACGCGTCTGATGTTTCCGAATCTAGTTTCGCGGGCGGACCTAGCTCGGGCAGCAGGCCGAGTGCAGGGCTCTCAATGCGACTGATAGACGCGACTGATGTCTCTGAATCGATTCCAGTGATTACCAGCCCTGCAGCCCCCTTACAGCTCGAGTTGAGTGCAGAAAACGGACAGCACCTCTCAAGATGATCGACAAATACGAATGGTTTTGCGAACCTAGCTCGGCCAACAGACCGAGTTCTGAGCTCTGGATTCGGCAGGCGGACGCGCCTGATGTCTCCGAATCGATTCCTGTGGGCACGAGCCCTCTAGCCCCCCTACAGCCCGATTTAAGTGCAGAAAACTGTCAGCACCTCTCAAGATGATTCGAACAACACGGATAGTTTCGCGAACCTAGCTCGGGCAGCAGACCGAGTTCAGACCTCTAGATGGAAGAGACGAATGCGTCTGATGATTCGCAATCGATTGCTGTGAGAATGAGCTCTGCAGCTGCCCTACAGCTCGAGTTAAGTACAGAATACTGACAACGCGTATCAAGATGACTCGAAACAGCCGTCCCGCCGCGATGCTTTTTTTCCAGAAATATTCACCCGATCGAGCTGAGATTAAGATGGCGAGCGGGAATAAGATCGAATATCCAGGGCAAAAAATACTAGAGCTCAAACGAATTGTTCAATTTCGAGAACAAAACTTTCAACCGACCAAAAGTCAGCAAAAGGTCCGTCGAGATTTTTCTTGCTAACTAGCTCTCCAGCGCCCCGGAATTACTCTTAAGCTTCCAGCAATAACTTGCTAAGGGAAGCTCTACTTTCGACATTTCGCCAACTAGCTCCAACCTGTCGCCGAATTCCTAGCTCTTCTACCATCAGAGCTCTACGAGGCACTAGAAGTGCAAGCAGACGCCTGAGAGAACTAGAAGTGCAAGCAGGTAGCTTCTGATGGCATTTTCTGCAAAACTGGGAAATTGCATGTTTGGGCTGCCAACGTGAAGTCGGTCCCTGGCTTCGCTCGGGAGAATTTTTCGACAGAATGAACTGAAAAATCGAGGTAACTTCTGTAATGCTCGCTCAGCGCAAATAGCAGCCCAAACGAGTTGTTAGAACTGCAAAATCGGCTGAGCCAGGCCGCGGAAGATATGATCGCGTCCCTTTTCGACATGTCGCCAACTAGCTCCACCCTGTCGCCAAATTCCTCTAGCTCTTCTACCATCAGAGCTCTACGAGGCACTAGAAGTGCAAGCAGACGCCTGGGAGAACTAGAAGTGCAAGCAGATAGCTTCTGATGACATTTTCTGCAACACTGGAAAACTGCATTTTTGGACTGCCAACGTGAAGTCGGTGCCTGGCTTCGCTCGGGAGAATTTTTCGACGAAATGATCTACGAATTTCTGAGGAAACTTCTGTAGTGCCAAGCTTCGCTCTGCGCGAATCGCAGCCTAAACGAATTGTTAGGACTGGAAAATCGGCTGAGCCAGGCCGCGGAAGGTATGTTTGCGTCCCTTTTCGACATTTCGTCAACTAGCTTCACCCTGTCGCCAAATTCCTCTAGCTCTTCTAGCATCAGAGCTCTACGAGGCACTAGCTCCACCCCGCGCCGGAATTCCTCTAGCTCATCGCTGCCGAAGAGCTCCACGAGGTACTGGGAACCGGCGGTAAACCGTCAACCAGGTCACCGCCGGGACCCTCGTAGAGCTCTCTTCTCACACCGCGCTCCTCAGAACAGAGAGAGCAAGCTTATGGAGTGCGAAACGGAAAAATCGAAAAATCACGCTTTTCTGTTTTTACCTAAAGTCGGTTCCGCCAAGTGTTTTGATAGAAATACTGCACATACGGACCTGAAAATTTTACTGGCAGATGCGTCTGAACCCACTACAGGTGCGAAAAATCCGCTTTCTCAAAACTGGCGCCGGCGGTGAACCGTCAACCTGGTCACCGCCGGGAACCTCGTAGAGCTCATTTCACGCGTAAGAGTGCTCCGAGTCGAAAGAGACAGCTTCTGGAAGCATTTCTCGAAAAAGAGAAAAATTCATTTTTTTCGTGTCGACTGAGGATGGTTCCGCCAAGTGTTTTGATAGTAAAAGTGCGGCTACAGAGCTCAGACTAAGACAGAGAGGCCCTCATAGTCGTTCACAGGTGCGAAAAATCTGCTTTCTCAAAATGAATTGTCAAATATCTTTCAAAAAATTGCAAAACCACCCAAAAGTTAACACTTTGTCCTTTCTCGCCGGATCGACCAACTAGCTCCACCCAGCGCCGGAATTCCTCTAGCTCATCGACGAAGAGCTCTACGAGGTATGAATTGTCAAATATATTTCAAAAAATTGCAAAACCACCCAAAAGTTAACACTTTGTCCTTTCTGGTCGGGTCGACCAACTGGGCGCCGGCGGTAAACCGTCAACCTTTCTTTTTGCGACTTTGCGAGGCTCCTACTGGCCCTAGGGCCACGAGCAAGCATGAGGTCAGGTGTCATCAGGAAGCGAAAGCTCTTATTCGAACCTAAAGTCAAGACAACCCAGAGCAGCGAAGCTGCGATGAATCATCAATCACAAATATGAGCGAACGAGCAAACGCACACAGAAATGAATCAAAGTGCAGTCAACTAAACATGCAAGAGAAAAGAGAAGTCCCAGCGAAGCTGAGTAAATCATAGTATGAGGAAGAACAATGAAATAAGAGAAACTGCAACTATCAAGTCTGTGATAACCATAGAACTGCCTGTGGGAGCGCAGTCACGATGCACTCCAAAGCACTGAGTTCTGTATCAGTAACAGTTGTGGTCGGAGAAATAAGCCAAGCCCTCTCAAAAACTGACTTCCATATCAGCTGAGCGGGGTCCCGTCGATCCCAATACCGAGGTTTGAGGCCTATGTCTATCCAGCAACCGCACCCACATCCCTCAGACGACACGCCGCCATCGAAACCAGCCCGAATAGCAGCAGCAACGTAAAATTCTGTCTCATAATCATGTGTATACGGACTACATTCTGAACTAGAAATCTGGCCCTCTCGGGCCTGGTGTGTTAGAACGTCGGCACGAGTGTTCCACTCCCGAAAATCATGACGAATAAGATCCATACCCGGCGCTGGAGGTCGTATATTATAGCTGCAACAAAGCCCATCAAGCGTATTGATAATTTTTGATATTCTATCCGCATATGATCTATTATCTGCACGCCACCGTCCCGTAGCCCAGCTAACCACGAGAAGCGAGTCACCCACCACCTCCAGAGGGATTCCAGGGGCCTCCAGGTTCCAACGGGTTGCTTTCATATTATGAAGAGCGATGCGCTTTGCAAGTTTCTCAGCAGCCATCGGACTATCATCCGTGCTCACCTGGATTTCACCATGCTCGGAGGGCGCCAAATATGCGGGCGAACTCACAGGTCCGCACGTCGACACCTCCTGGAAACATTGAAGCATGCTATGAGTACAAAGGTGCGTGGCGTATTGCATAAATCCAAGCTGGGAGCCTGTGAAATGAATCCACCAATCATCTCCGAAAAACTCAGCTAATGTATATTGCCATGATCTCTGTCCAATACTCTCCGTACCTCGACAGCGACGTTTGTAAGAAGAGGCCTCCGACCAGTTGCCAAAGTGTCTCATCGTCTCGCTCATAAGTGTACGAGTGCGGTCAGTGTACGGTCCAAAACATAAACTCGCCATACGGGAATCGCGCCATGTCCTCTCCGCCGCCTTCAAGTCAATCACTTTCTCAACAATCATGCCATTTGCGAAACTTGCAATGTCTTTTGCGAAATTCCAGTGCAATATCAGATAACGCTGGACAAGAGAGGAGTACCCAGCCTTCAAGAAACGTTCCCGTGCGACATGATATCTCCTCTGCTGATAAGCTTGCTCCGTTTCCGTCGGGCCTTTTCGAGAAGAGATCATCATCTTCAGGCATTTCCCTTCGAAGGAATGGAGAAACGAGAGAGTATAAGAATCTGCAGTGGTGGTCTCCATACCATACAGAGCCAGGCTCTGGACTCTGTCCTGGTATCTCCGCAGCTTATCCTTGAGAGGAATACAGTGCGACCTGAAATACCCTGCCTGAGAGTAAAATGCGCGACGAGCACAGTCTAGGCGAAAAGAAACATCACGATGTACAGAACAGTTATATTCACTATGCAGCTGCGTGCCCAGTACGTCCATAGAAACAACTCGACGGTAACATAACTCATCAATCTGCTGCACTGCATTCCTCCCGTCACATGCATCTGAGAAGATCGGTATTTTAAGATCCATCGAACGCGGGATATTCCCGTCCTCATCCAAGACAGCAGGAGCTCCGCACACCATGTACTTCAGCGATGTGGGTTTCCATCGCATCGAGAAGTTGTAAAGTGGAAGTGTCAAGTCTCTTACCATACGAGTAAGCTCCTCACGGCTACGACTGACGAGGTACACGTTATCTGCCCAGATAAAATGATTCACCACCGACCGATGCTCCGTACCGAAATCTACCGCATACCCCATGCCCTGAACGTCCCAATTATGAATAACGTCACCCCACATGGCAGCAATAATGAGGTTAAAGCCCAAGGGCCCTTCTGGGCCTCCAGTCCTAATACAGGTGTCCCACTGGATGTTATCAATCTCCAACCCGTCATAGTAGAGGCAGCCCGTGCTGTGCGATAACGGATCCAGAAACGCGTGCTGTAAATACGCAGGGACACGTGCATGCTCAAGACCCTTATGAACGTTCTGTATCGTGCAGTTGTCAAAGGCCTGGTATATGTCCATGTCCGCAACGTACAGACACTCACGCTTCCCCCACTTGTCCCCGTGCATACACATGTTAGTAAGGCTACTCGTGATATGGGATGTGCTGTGACCCTGACGGAACCCATAGAGGCCCAGAGGATGAAATAGCTTAGACTCTTCCACATGCTGCTCAACCAGGATAACTACGCACGCCGAGAACCAGCGAGTTATGCTATTCTGTAAGCACAAGAGTCGAGCATCCGCCAAGTTCGTGATCCCCTTTAGTTTAGGCATGTATGCAATGAGAATGTCCCTCCATCGAACAGGGTACTGGACAGCCAGCCTCAAAAGAGAGTCGAAGATCTGTTGGATGTGCCGAACTGTGCACCATGGGAGAAGCTTGAGCATTTCACAAGGTACGCGATCCGGTCCTGTTGCCCGTCGCGTTCGAAGACGAGCCCTCGCTGCACAACATATCGACATCGTAATACTTCGAATGATCTGGCCACCCTTGATCTCCTCCTCCGCCTTCCTCCTGATTTCCTCCATCAAGTTGCTGTTCTCCTCCCTCCTACGCTGTGATGTCACCTTCCCCTTAACATGCTCCTCCAACTTCTCCTTCAAGATATATCTATCCTCCGTCTCCCATCCATCAACCACCACATGTTTGATACGATGTCGAATCTTACGACGAGTCGGGGGTACAGCCCATTCAAGAAGATCACGCCGATACTGTCTCCTCCAAACATTGGCAGCTGCTCTGAGTCTCTTTTTCTCTGGACCATTCTGAAGGGACCGAATCCGCTCTTCGAGACGTGTGAGCTCGGGCGGGCGAGTAGGCGCTGGAGGCCGGGCAGCTGAGGCCGTGGAGTAATCCACATCCTCCTGCGTAAATGCTTTCAAAATGACAGGAGCGGTCTCTGTCACGTCCTGTGGTCGTGTCGACGCAGCTGGAGGGGAACCACATCCAGCAAACACGGCACCGCAAAACTCGAGGTCAACCCTTTCCCTCCCTATCATCTCGTCCGCATACGTCTGAGCCCGCCATCCCACCAAAGAAGGTTCCCTATGCACACGCTCGACTGTCCAATCAGTCCTGCCAGGACTGGGCTGTCGTACTGTGCACATAACTAGAGCATGATCAGCAAGTCTACTACGATTATGAGTTCCTCCGCTGCGATACTTGAAATCGATCTTACACTCCTGCACCTCCCACCCCATCGGAACCATCACATAGTCTAAGACTCTCCTCATCGATCTAGTCCGAGAACGATTTCGCTCTTGTCCCCAGGGCTCCCAGGTCGGGCGACGACGGTCGAAGGTGTTGGCAGCTAACAAACCCCAAGTCTGCATAAAGGTCAGCAAGTTATCCGTCAATATCTGCCTCCTATCCTTCCTCTCCCTCTCCGCCTTCCCCTCAGATCCCGTCCTCCTCCATGATTTCGTACCTGTCCCAGTGGCAGCATAACCCTGACCTGCAACCTCAAGCTGAACAAGTGGTGGCAACTCAACATTGGCATCCGCAAGCAAACAAAAGCTGGCCTGACGATATTTCTGCTTCAAGAGACGGATCTGACCCTCCAACTCCCCCAGCATTTCCGCCGATTCAAGATCACACTGATCACGATCATGATGTGGAAAATAAGCCGAACATATGATCACCTGAGACGCCTCCGTTCCAAACACACCCAAGACAAATCTATCGCAGTCTGTGACACATTCGCGCAGAAGTTGGGCCCACCCATGGGCATACAACAAGCCTGCACGTCTATCCCTGGAAGGTTTAAAATGCCAACCGAGTCTATCTAATTCAGCTGAGTCAAAGAACTCACACTCTTGCAAACCGAAAATTGAAGAGGCTCCTATCTTCCTCAGAGATGTTAGAACCTCGGTCCCACGTGAGTTGGAAACACCCGAATTACCTACATTCCATGTTCCGATACGAAGTCCCTTGCTCCAATATCGTTTTTGTCATTGGCGTCTGTTGACCTCACTCTCTAACATCTGCTTAGTGACAGCCGCCACCGCAGGAAATGCGCTGACAACCTGCTGCCACTGCGGCTCGTGCACCTCCCAAGTACTACGAGCTGAAGTGAATGTGGCAATATTGATGGGACGCAAAGCACCCTTGGCGACGGTCCATATCAACGATCGCGGTGGTCCAATTTCTCCTCTCACTTCGATCTGGGCGTGCTGTTGCGTCATCGTTCTGAACGCTCCGCAAAACCTCGCCACAGCTTTAACGTGATCCCTTTTCCAAGGTGCGCACTCGATTTGGACACGTAAATTTGATCCTGGGAACTGAATCGCAAGGCCCTCAGTCAAGACTGCAGGTAAGGGCAGACCATTGTGCCCATCAACAGTATTCTTAATGATTGCATCCCACTTCTTTTTAATCGTCCAGAGCAGGTCCCTACTCGTATTGGGTTTGAAACTGATCTTGACACTGCCAAACATATACCTGCCCGAATTGATACGCTCAGTTGTTTCACGATCTACTGCATCCTTCTCGAGTTGATTGCATCGCTCCAAGCAATTGTCGATAAGTTTTTGGCAATCACTCCACGTTAGGAGTTGCTCCGCCCGCGCGCCATAATCTGACCAATTCGTCACCCACCCCTTCAACTCAATGTATGTCGGTCTGAAATCCTGGAAACGCGAGCTGGGAGATAAGCCAGGCGGCCCGCCGCCTCCAATACCTCCACCAGCCGTAGTACGAGAAACATCTGATCCAGCACCACTTCCATTATGTACTTGACGCAGGGCCTCTTCAAATTTATTCATCCTCTCCTCCATCTTATTAGCTCTGTCATCGTGCTTCTGCAATGTACTCTCCACGGCTTTGATATGATTGTTCGTGTTCTGAATGGTCTGTAAAATCTCCTCCTTACTATCCTCTGCTTTGAAGAAATGGTCCATGACGAACCGCTCAAACCCAGTGGTGGCAGTTTTCATCATCTCCTCACGTTGTTTTTGAATATCACCTCCATTCCTCGGTCTCTTGTTTTCTTTATTTGTGTCCACAGCAGCGTTCATATTTGCATCAACCGAAGAGGATGCACCCAACATTATTGCTTCTGAAATCTGTGATGGAATACCCCACTTGTTTAGAAATGCTTTGTCGTCTTCACGCTGTCGTTTCCCTGATGCACGCTCCAAGGATCTTAAATCAGCGGCGTCCCAAGGTTCAAATTGATCCAAGTAGTCGAAATGATCCACACGGTCCTCTCGAGGTGTCAATGGGCAGTCAAGATCTTGACTTGTATTCTGATGCCACTGAGCAACTGTTTCGTTCCAACGCCCCAATCCAATTGCTTCCAACAAAGCTTGTCTCGACTCGGGTGTGTCGTACGACGTGGTCCCAAATACTTGCACGAAGAATTACGATATGCTCCTCAGGCTCTGCTGATCACTACCGCTGGCCTTGGCGGAGGTAGCCCAGGCAGGACAAAGTCAGCGGCTCCGTGACCTTGAGCCGACACGCCGGCTCATAGAGCCGGCGTGTCGGCTCATAGAGCCGACCTTCAACCTTTCTTACCGCCGGGGGACTCGTAGAGCTTCCTGACAGTATATAGAGTGGGAAATAATCCAGAGAACGACTAGTTTCCATGACTCTAACAAAAAAACAAACAGTTTCGCAATCCAGTTCGAGTATCAGACCGAGTTCAGACCTCGCAATGCGACAGGCGGACGCGTCTGATGTCTGCGAATCGACTCATGTGATTACCAGCCCTGCAGCCCCCCGACAGCCCGAGTTAAGTGCAGAAAACCGAGAGCATCTCTCAGAATGACTCGAATAATACAATAGTTTCGCGAATCTGTTTCGAGCAGCAAATCAAGTTCTGAGCTTTCGAATCGTCCAACGAACGCGTCTGATGTGTGCAAATCGATTTCTATGACCCGCAGCACTGTAGCCCTCCCCCAGCACGAGTTGAGTGCAGAAAATTGAGAGCACGTTGCACGATGATTCGGAGAATACGAATAGTTTCGCGAAGCTAGCTCGGGCAGCAGGCCGAGTTCAGAGCTCTCGATACAACAGACAAACGCGCCCGATGATTCCCAATCGATTTATGTGACTATAGGCTCTGTAACTGCCCTAAAGCTCGAGTTAAGTACAGAAAACCGAGAGCGTTTGTCAAGATGACTCGAATAATACGAATAGGTTTGCGGACCTAGCCCAGCTAGCAGACCGAGTTTAGACCTATGGATTTAACAGGCGAACGCGCCTGACGATTCTGAGTGCGATAGGTGTGCTTACCAGCACTGTAGCTGCCCTAGACCTCGAGTTAAGCAGAAAATACCGACAACGCGTATCAAGTTGACTCGAATAATACGAATAGGTTTGCGGACCTAGCTCGGCTAGCAGACCGAGTTCAGACCTCTGGATTCAACAGGCGAACGCGCCTGATGATTCTGAGTGCGATAGGTGTGCTTACCAGCACTGTAGCTGCCCTACAGCTCGAGTTAAGTAGAAAATACCGACAACGCGTATCAAGTTGACTCGAATAATACGAATAGATTTGCGGACCTAGCTCGGGTAGCAGACCGAGTTCAGACCTCTGGATTGAACAGGCGAACGCGCCTGATGATTCTGAGTGCGATAGCTGTGCTTACAGGCACTGTAGCTGCCCTACAGCTCGAGTTAAGTTGAAAATACCGACAGCCCGTAGCAAGATGACTCGAAACGGCCGTTCCCGCCACCGTGCTTTTTGGCCTTCAAAGTTACCCGATCGAGCTGAGATCAAGATGGCGAGCGGGAATAAGATCGAATATCGCGGGAAGAAATACTAGAGCTCTAACGAATTGTCAAATTTCGAGAACAAAACTGGGCGCCGGCGGTAAACCGTCAACCTTTCTTACCGCCGGGGGACTCGTAGAGCTTCCTGACAATATATACTGCGGGAAAGAACTCCAAAGAACGACTATTTTTTAAGCCCAAGCGATTTCAGACCTCTCAAGATAACGCTAACAAAAAACAAACAGTTTCGCAACCCAGTTCGAGTATCAAACCGAGTTCAGACCTCTGAATGCGACAGGCGGGCGCGTCTGATGTCTGCGAATCCACTCATGTGATTCCCAGCCCTGAAGCCCCCCTACAGCCCGAGTTAAGTGCAGAAAACCGACAGTATCGACTCGAATAATATAATAGTTTTGCGAACCTAGTTCGAGCAGCAGACCGAGTTCCGAGCTCTGGAATCGACCGAAAGACGCGCCTGATGTGTACAAATCGATATATGTGACCTGCAGCACTCTAGCCCTTCCCCAGCACGAGTTGAGTGCAGAAAATTGAGAATACGTCTCAAGATCATTCGGACAATACGAACAGTTTCGCGAACCTAGCTCGGGCAGCAGGCCGAGTTCAGAGCTCTCGGTTCGATAGACGAACGCGACTGATGATTCCCCATCGATATCTGTCACAATGAGCCCTGCAGCTGCCCTACAGCTCGAGTTAAGTACAGAAAACCGAGAGCGTCCATCAAGGTGACTCGAATAATACGAATAGGTTTACGGACCTAGCTCGGCTAGCAGACCGAGTTCAGACCTCTGGATGCAACAGGCGAGCGTGCGCGATGATTCTGAGTGCGATAGCTGTGCTTACCAGCACTGTAGCTGTTCTCAAGCTCGAGTTAAGTACAGAAAACCGAGAGTGTCTATCAAGATTACTCGAATAATAGGAATAGGTTTGCGGACCTAGCTCGGCTGGCAGACCGAGTTCAGACCTCTGGATTCAACAGGCGAACGCGCGTGATAATTCTGAGTGCGATAGCTGTGCTTACCAGCTCTGTAGCTGCCCTACAGCTCGAGTTAAGTAGAAAATACCGACAGCGCGTATCAAGATGACTCGAAACGGGCGTTCCCGCCACAGTGCTTTTTGGCCTTCAAAGTTACCCGATCGAGCTGAGATCAAGATGGCGAGCGGGAATAAGATCGAATATCACGGGAAAAAATACTAGAGCTCTAACGAATGTCAAATTTCGAGAACAAAATTTTCAACCGACAAAAGTCACCAAAAGTTCCGTCGAGATTTTTCTTGCCAACTAGCTCTCCAGCGCGCCGGAATTACTGGGCGCCGGCGGTAAACCGTCAACCTTTCTTACCGCCGGGGGACTCGTAGAGCTTCCTGACAATATATACTGTGGGAAAAAACTCCAAAGAACGACTATTTTTTAAGCCCAAGCGATTTCAGAGCTCTCAAGATAACGCTATCAAAACAACAAACAGTTTCGCAACCCAGTTCGAGTATCATACCGAGTTCAGACCTCTGAATGCGACAGGCGGGCGCGTCTGATGTCTGCGAATCCACTCATGTGATTCCCAGCTCTGAAGCCACCCTACAGCCCGAGTTAAGTGCAGAAAACCGACAGTATCGACTCGAATCATATAATAGTTTTGCGAACCTAGTTCGAGCAGCAGACCGAGTTCCGAGCTCTGGAATCGACCGGAAGACGCGCCTGATGTTTGGAATCGATATATGTGACCCGCAGCACTGTAGCCCTCCCCCAGCACGAGTTGGGTGCAGAAAATTGAGAGCACGTCTTAAGATCATTCGGACAATACGAATAGTTTTGCGAACCTAGCTCGGGCAGCAGGCCGAGTTCAGAGCTCTTGGTTCAATATACGACGCGACTGATGATTTCCCATCGGTGTTTGTCACAATGAGCCCTGTAGCTTCCCTAGAGCTTGAGTTAAGTACAGAAAACCGAGAGCGTCTATCAAGATGACTCGAATAATACGAATAAATTTGCGGAGCTAGCTCGGCTAGCAGACCGAGTTCAGACCTCTGGATTCGACAGGCGCGCGTGATAATTCTGAATGCGATAGGTGTGCTTACCAGCTCTGTAGCTGCCCTGCAGCTCGAGTTAAGTACAGAAAACCGAGAGCGTCTACCAAGATGACTCGAACAATACGAATAGGTTTGCGGACCTAGCTCGGCTAGCAGGCCGAGTTCAGAGCTCTGGATTCGACAGGCGAACGCGCATGATGATTCTGAACGCGATAGCTGTGTTTACCAGCTCTGTAGCTGCCCTACAGCTCAAGTTAAGTACAAAATACCGACAGCGCGTATCAAGATGACTCGAAACGGCCGTTCCCGCCGGGACGCTTTTTGGCCTTCAAAGTTACCCGATCGAGCTGAGATCAAGATGGCGAGCGGGAATAAGATCGAATATCACGGGAAAAAATACTAGAGCTCTAACGAATTGTCAAATTTCGAGAACAAAATTTTCAACCGACCAAAAGTCACCAAAAGGTCCGTCGAGATTTTTCTTGTCAACTAGCTCTCCAGCGCTCCGGAATTACTCTTAAGCTTCCAGCAATAACTTGCTAAGGGAAGCTCTACGAGTTACTCTTAGCTTCCAGCTATAACTAGCTAAGGGAAGCTCTACGAGTTATTTTCAACCGAGCAAAAGTCAGCAAAAGTTCCGTCGAGATTTTTCTTGCCAACTGGCACCGGCGGTGAACCGTCAACCTGGTCTCCGCCGGGAACCTCGTAGAGCTCTTTCCACGCGTGAGAGTGCTAAGAGTTGAAGAAGAGAGCTTCTCGAGGCATTTCTCGAAAATTGTATCTTCAAGTTTTTCATGTCGATACGAAGTTGGTTGCGCCAAGTGTTTTGATAGTGAAAAGGCGCCTTCAGCGCTCATATTAAGACAGAGAGGCCCTCAAAGTTGTCTACAGGTGCGAAAATCTGCTTTCTCAAAATGAATTGTCGAATATCTTTCAAATATTTGCAAAACTACCGAAAAGTTGTCGCATTGTCCCGCCAACTAGCTCTACTCTGCGCCGGAATTCCTCTTAGCTCTTTGCTAAAGAGCTCTACGAGGTATGGGCGCCGGCGGTAAGCCGTCAACCTTGGTTACCGCCGGGGAACTTGTAGAGCTTCCAAGCTGGACTTAAGTTGAGAAAACCGAGAGCACCTACCAACATTCTAACTCATAGTGAATATTTGTTGACCTCTGAATGCGACAAGCGGACGCGTCTGATCAGACCGAGTTCAGACCTCTCAATGCGACAGGCGGACGCGTCTGATGTCTGCGAATCGACTCATCTGACTACCAGCCCTGCAGCCCCCCTACAGCCCGAGTTAAGTGCAGAAAACCGACAGCATCTCTCAGGATGACTCGAATAATATAATAGTTTCGCAGACCTGTTTCGAGCAGCAGACCAAGTTCTGAGCTCTCGAATCGACCAACGAACGCGCCTGATGTGTGCAAATCGATTTCTATGACCCGCAGCACTGTAGCCCTCCCCCAGCACGAGTTGAGTGCAGAAAATTGAGAGCACTTTTCACGATGATTCGGACAATACGAATAGTTTCGCGAACCTAGCTCGGGCAGCAGGCCGAGTTCAGAGCTCTCGATACAGACAAACGCACCCGATAATTCTCAATCGATTTCTGTGACTATAGGCTCTGTAGCTGCCTACAGCTCGAGTTAAGTACAGAAAATACCGAGAGCGTTTGTCAAGATGACTCCAATAATACGAATAGGTTTGCGGACCTAGCTCGGCTAGCAGACCGAGTTCAGACCTATGGATTCGACAGGCGAACGCGCCTGATGATTCTGAGTGCGATAGGCGTGCTTATCAGCTCTGTAGCTGCCCTGCAGCTCGAATTAAGTACAGAATACCGACAACGCGTATCAAGTTGACTCGAATAAATAGGTTTGCGGACCTAGCTGGGCTAGCAGACCGAGTTCAGACCTATGGATTCAACAGGCGAACGCGCCTGATGATTCTCAGTGCGATAGGTGTGCTTACCAGCACTGTAGCTGCCCTACAGCTCGAGTTAAGTAGAAAATACCGACAACGCGTATCAAGTTGACTCGAATAATACGAATGGGTTTGCGGACCTAGCTCGGCAGGCCGAGTTCAGACCTATGGATCCAACAGACGAACGCGCCTGATGATTCTGAGTGCGATAGGTGTGCTTACCAGCATTTTAGCTGCCCTACAGCTCGAGTTAAAGAGAAAATATCGACAACGCGTATCAAGTTGACTCGAATAATACGAATAGGTTTGCGGACCTAGCTCGGCTAGCAGACCGAGTTCAGACCTATGGATTCCACAGGCGAACGCGCCTGATGATTCTGAGTGCGATAGATGTGCTTACCAGTTCTGTAGCTGTTCTACAGCTCGAGTTAAGTACAAAATACCGACAACGCGTATCAAGATGACTCGAAACGGCCGATCCCGCCAGTGTGTTTTTTGGCCTTCAAAGTTACCCGATCGAGCTGAGATCAAGATGGCGAGCGGGAATAAGATCGAATATCACGGGAAAAAATACTAGAGCTCTAACGAATGTTCAAATTTTGAGAACGAAATTTTCAACCGACCAAAAGTCAGCAAAAGGTCGAGATTTGTTTGAACAAGTTACTCTTAGCTTCCAGCTATAACTGGCGCCGGCGGTGAACCGACAACCTGGTCACCGCCGAGAAGCTCGTAGAGCTCATTTCATGCGTAAGAGTGCTCGAAGTCGAAAGACAGAGCAGAAGCATTTCTCGAAAAAGAAAAAAATTGGTTTGTTTTGTGTCGACACGAAGATGGTTCCGCCAAGTGTTTTGATAGTAATATTAAGACAGAGAGGCCCTCATAGTCGTTTACAGGTGCGAAAAATCTGCTTTCTCGAAATGAATTGTCAAATATCTTTCAAAAAATTGCAAAACCACCCAAAAGTTATCACTGGGCGCCGGCGGTAAACCGTCAACCTTGGTTACCGCCGCGGGACTCGTAGAGCTTCCTAACTCGACTTAAATTGAGAAAACAGATAGCACTTACCAACAATCTGACATATAGTGAATAGTTTTTGACCTCTGAATGCGACAGACGGGCGCGTCTGATGTCTGCGAATCGACTCCTGTCATTACCAGCCCTGCAACCCCCCTACAGCTCGAGATAAGAGCAGAAACCCGGCAGCACCTCTCAGGATAACTCGACCAATAGGAATAGTTTCACGAACCTAGTTCGGGCAGCAGACAGAGTTCAGAGCTCTGTACTACAGGCGGACGCGCCTGATGTCTTCAAATCGATTCCAGTGATTACCAGACATGCAGCCCCCCTACAGCCCGAGTTAAGTCCAGATAACCGACATTATCTCGCAAGCGACTCGAACGATGCGAATAGTTTCGCGATTCTAGATCGGGCAGCAGGCCGAGTCCAGAGCTCTGAAGTCGACGGACAAGCGCAACTGATGATTCTGAATTGATGCCTGTGAATATTAGCCTGTAGCTGTCCTACAGCTCGTTAAGTGCAGAAAACCGAGAGTTTCTGTCAAAATGACTCGAATAATACGAACAGGTGTGTGGCCTTAGCTCGGCTAGAAGACCGAGTTCAGACCTCTGGATTCAACAGGCGAACGCGTCTGATCATTCTGCATCCATTAGCTGTGCTTACCAGCTCTGTAGCTGCCCTAGAGCTCGAGTTTTGTTCAAAAAAACGTCAGCGCATATCAAGATGACTCAAAACGGCCGATCCCGCCACAGTGCTTTTCGATAGTAATATTCACCCGATCGAGCTGAGATCAAGATGGCGAGCGGGAATGAGATCGAATATCACGGGAAGAAATACTAGAGCTCAAACGAATTGTTAAATTTTGAGAACAAAATTTCAACCGAGCAAAAGTTGTGAAAAGTTCTGTCGAGTTTTTCCGAGCCAACTAGCTGTGGTGCGCGCCGGAATGACTCTTAGCTTCCAGCAATGACTTGCTAAGGGAAGCTCTACGAGTTACTTTGTCCTTTCTGGCCGGGTCGACAAACTACTCCACACCGCGCCGGAATTCCTCTAGCTCATTGATACCGAAGAGCTATACGAGGTACTAGCTGAGGGAAGCTCTACGAGTTACTGGCGCCGGCGGTGAACCGTCACACCGCCGGGAACCTCGTAAAGCTCCTGGCACGCGTAAGAGCGCTCATTATCAAAACAGAGAGCTTCTGGAAGGATTTCTTGAAAAAGAGAAAACATTATTTTTGCATATCGACATAAAGATGGTTCCGCCAAGTATTTTGATAGTGAAAGTGCATCTAGACAGCTCATATCAAGACGCAGAGGCCCTCGAAGTCGTTTAGAGGTGCGAAAAATCTGTTCTCAAAATAAATGGTCAAATATCTTTGGAGACATTACAAAACCACCCAAAAGTTACCACTGGGCGCCGGCGGTAAACCGTCAACCTTTGTTACCGCCGGGGGACTCGTAGAGCTTCCTGACTCGTAGGAATGTGAAGAAAATTCCGAAGAACGATTAGTTTTTTTAGCCTGAGCGATTTCAGACTTCTGAAGATGACTCTAACAAAAAAACGAACAACTCCAATAATACAATAGATTCGCCACCAAGTACCGAGTTCCGAGCTCTCGATTCGACAAACGAAGGCAGATGATGTCTCAGAATCGATTCCCGTGACCAGCAGTACTGTAGCCACCCCAGCACGAGTTGAGTGCGGATAGCGAGAGCACGTCTCAGAATGACTGAACAATACGAATAGTTTTGCAAACCTAGCTCGGGCAGCAGGCCGAGTCCAGAGCTCTCGACTTGACGCACGAGCGCGCCGAATGTTTCCCAATAGATTTCTGTGACTATGAGCTTTGTAGCTGCCTTGCATACAGAAAAACGAGGGTGTCTATCAAGATAACCACAATTATACGAATAGGTTTGCGAACCTAGCTCGGCTAGCAGAACGAGTTCAGACCTCTAGGTTCAACAGACGAACGCAAATGATAATTCTAAATGCGATGGGTGTGCTTACCATCCCTGTAGCTGTCCTGTAGCGCGAGTTAAGTACACAGAACGGAGAACGTCTATCAAGATGACCCATATGTTACGAATAGGTTTGCAGACCTAGCTCGGCTAGCAGACCGAGTTCAGCCCTCTAGATTCAACAGGCGAACGCGCCTAATGATTCTGGATGCGATAGGTGCTTACCAGCCCTGCAGCTGTCTACAGCTCGAGTTAAGCGAAAAAAAAAACCAATAACGCGTAACAAAATGACTCGAAACGGCCGTTCCCGCCACAGTGCTTTTTGGCAGTAAAATCTACCCGATCCAGCTGAGATCAAGATGACGAGTGGGAATAAGATCGAATATCACGGGAAACAATACTAGAGCTGTAACGAATAGTCAGATTTCGAGAATGAAATTTTCAACCGAGCAAAAGTCAGCAAAAGTTCCGTCGAGATTTTCCGGGCCAATTAGCTCTCCAGCGCTCCGGAATTACTCTTAACTTCCAGCTATAACTGGCGCCGGCGGTGAACCGTCAACCTGGTCACCGCCGGGAAGCTCGTAGAGCTCATTTGATGCGTAAGGGTGCTCAGAGTCGAAAGAGAGAGCTTCTGGAAGCATTTCTCGCAAGAAGAAAAAATGATTTTTTTCGTGTCAACATGAAGATGGTTCCGCCAAGTGTTTTGATAGAAAAAGTGCGCCTACAGAGCTCATACTAAGACAGAGAAGCCCTCATAGTCGTTTACAGGTGCGAAAAATCTGCTTTCTTAAAATAAATTGTCAAATATCTTTGAAAAAATTGCAAAACCACCCAAAAGTTAACACTTTGTCCTTTCTGCCCGGTTCGACCAACTAGCTCCACCCCGCGCCGGAATTCCTCTAGCTCATCGATGCCGAAGAGCTCTACGAGGTACTAGCTAACGGAAGCTCAACGAGTTACTTTGCCCGTTCTGGCCGGGTCGACCAACTAGCTCCACCCCGCGCCGGAATTTCTCCAGCTTATCGATTGCGAAGAGATTGCGAAGAGCTCTACGAGGTACTTGTAATAGCGAGGGAAGGTGCGGAGCACAGAGCGCTTAAAGCGCAGCACGGCGACCTCTGCCAGGCCGCCTGGAATGATGCGTGGGGCTCTGGAAACCTTGCAGGAGACGCCTGCGAGGGTCTCGTCTACGACGCGCGGGGCTCTGTGAAACCTACCACGACACCTTTGCCTGGGAGCCTGCGCGCACTGGCGAAGCTCTGCCGAAGCTCCGCCGAAGCGCTTCGCGCACCCTTGAGCCGCGCGTATTGGGAAACGCTAGGAAGCCTCGCTCCCGGACCCGCTGCAACCTCCGGCAACTCGCTGCGAGGAACGTGGACCGCCGTGGAAGAGCTCCTGGCGGGCACCACCCACCTCCGGCGTCTTCTCTGAAACCCTTAGCTCTCCAAGGAGCTATCCGGGAAACTAGCTCCACCCCGCGCCGGAATTCCTCTGGCTCGATGCCGAAGAGCTCTACGTATAATACCTCGTAGAGCTCTTCGGCAAAGAGCTAAGAGGAATTCGGGCGCAGGGTAGAGCTAGTTGGCCGGCCCGACGAAAAGAGTGAATGTGGTAACCTGGGGTCGGTGTTTTTCACTTTATGCAAAATTTTGAAGTTCGTTTTTAGAAGTGAGATTTGTATTCCCTGTAGTAAGCAATGGCGCACCTGCTGGTAAATTTTTTATGGCTCTAGGTCCAGTATTACTATCACAACACTTGGAGGAACCCACTGTATGGAAACCGAAAAATTGTAATTTTTCTAATTTTTCGGCTCTCGCTTCAGAAGCTTCCTTCACGTGTTCGGAGGAGCGCTGTGTAAGAAGAGAGCTGTACGAGGTGCCCGGCGGTAACTTGGTTGACGGTTTACCGCCGGTTCCCAGTCACCCGATCGAGCTGAGATCAAGATGGCGAGCGGGAATAAGATCGGATATCGGGAAAAAACACTAAAGCTCAAACGAATTGTTAAATTTCGAGAACAAAACGGGAACCGGCGGTAAACCGTCAACCAGGTTACCGCCGGGCACCTCGTGGAAGCTCTTCGTTGCACAGCGCTTCTCCGAACACATGAGGAAGCTTCTGAAGCAAGAGCGGAAAAACTCGAAAAAACACGATTTTTTGGTTTTCATCCAAAGTCGGTTCCCTCAAGTCTTTTGATAGTAATACTGCAACTACGGACCTGAGAATTTTATGGGCAGACGCGGCACAACCCACTACACGTGAGAAAAATATTGGTTCTCAAAACGAATTTCAAAATTTTGCATACAGAGACAAAAACCGACCCCCGGTTACCACATCCTCTCTTTTGCTCGGGCCCGCCAACTAGCTCTACTCTGCGCCGGAATTCCTCTTAGCTCTTTGCTAAAGAGCTCTACGAGGTATGGGCGCCGGCGGTAAACCGTCAACCTTGGTTACCGCCGGGGAACTCGTAGAGCTTCCTAGCTCGACTTAAGTTGAGAAAACCGATTGCACCTACCAACATTCCGACTCATAGTGAATATTTGTTGACCTCTGAATGCGACAGGCGGACGCGTCGGATGTCTGCGAATCGACTCTGTCATTACCAGCCCTGCAGCCCCCCTACAGCCCGAGTTAAGTGCAGAAAACCGACAGCACCTCTCAGAATGACTCGAACAATACAATAGTTTCGCGGACCTGGTTCGGGCAGCAGACCGAGTTCCGAGCTCTGGATTCGAAAGGCGGACGTGCCTGATCTTTTCAATCGATTACTGTGGCAACCACTGTAGCCCCCCCCTCAGCGCGAGTTGAGTGAAGAAAACCGAGAGCACTTCTCAAGATGACTCGACCAATACGGATAATTTCGCGATTCTAGATCGGGCAGCAAACCGAGTCCAGAGCTCTAGATTCGACAGGCAAACGCAACTGATGATTCGGAATCGGTTTCTGCAATTATCACCTCCGTAGCTGTCCTATAGCTCGAGGTAAGTACAGAAAACCGAGAGCGTCCGTCAAGATGACTCGAATAATACGAATAGGTTTGCGGACCTAGCTCGGCTAGCAGACCGAGTTCAGGCCTCTGGATTCAACAGGCGAACGCTCCTCATCATTCTGAATGCATAAGCTGTGCTGACCAGCTCTGTAGCTGCCCCGAAGCTCGAGATATCTTGAGAAAACCGTCACCGCGTATCGAAATTACTCGAAACAGTCGATCCCGCCAGAGTGCTTTTTGATAGTAATATTCACCCGATCGAGCTGAGATCAAGATGGCGAGCGGGAATAAGGTCGAATATCACGGGAAAAAATACTAGAGCTCTAACGAATGTTCAAATTTCGAGAACTTGTAAGCGTCCAAGGGTCCCGGCGGTAAACCGTCAACCAAGTTACCGCCGGGACCCTCGTAGAGCTCTTTTCTCACACCGCGCTCCTCAGAACACAGGGAGTAAGCTTATGGAGTGATAAACGAAAAAATCGAAAAATCACGTTTTTCTGTTTTTATCCACCGTCGGTCCGCCAAGTGTTTTGATAGAAATACTGCACCTACAGACCTGGAAATTTTACTGACAGACGCGTCTTAACCCACTACAGGTGCGAAAAATCTGCTTTCTCAAAATGAATTGTCAAATATCTCTCAAATATTTGCAAAACCATCCAAAAGTTAACACTTGCTCTACGAGGTACTGGGCGCCGGCGGTAAACCGTCAACCTTGGTTACCGCCGGGGAACTCGTAGAGCTTCCAAGCTGGACTTAAGTTGAGAAAACCGAGAGCATCTACGAACATTCTGACTCATAGTGAATAGTTTTTGACCTCTGAATGCGACAAGCGGACGCGTCTGATCAGACCGAGTTCAGACCTCTCAATGCGACAGGCGGACGCGTCTGATGTCTGCGAATGTGATTACCAGCCCTGCAGCCCCCCTACAGACCGAGTTAAGTGCACAGAAAACCGACAGCATTTCTTAGGATGACTCGAATAATATACTCGTTTCGCAGACCTGTTTCGAGCAGCAGAGCAAGTTCTGAGCTCTCGAATCGACCAACGAACGCGCCTGATGTCTGCAGATCGATTTATATGACCCGCAGCAGCCCTCCCCCAGCACGAGTTGAGTGCAGAAAATTGAGAGCACTTGTCACGATGATTAGGACAATACGAATAGTTTCGCGAACCTAGCTTGGGCAGAAGGCCGAGTTCAGAGCTCTCGATACCACAGGCAAACGCGCCCGATAATTCTCAATCGAGTTATGTGACTGGACTCTGTCGATGCCTACAGCTCGAGTTAAGTTCAGAAAATAGCGAGAGCGTTTGTCAAGACGACTCCAATGATACGAATAGGTTTGCGGACCTAGCTCGGCTAGCAGACCGAGTCCAGACCTATGGATTCGACAGGCGAACGTGCCTGATGATTCTGAGTGCGATGGGTGTTTTTATCAGCTCTGTAGCTGCCCTTCAACTCGAATTAAGTACAAAATACCGAGAACGCAATAATACGAATAGGTTTGCGGACCTAGCTCGGCTAACAGATCGAGTTCAGACCTATAGATTCAACAGACGAACGCGCCTGATGAGTCTGAGTGCGATAGATGTGCTTACCAGCACTGTAGCTGCCCTACAGCTCGAGTTAAAGAGAAAATACCGAAGTTGACTCGAATAATACGAATAGGTTTACGGACCTAGCTTGGCTAGCAGACTGAGTTGAGACCTATGGATTGAACAGGCGAACGCGGCTAATGATTCTGAGTGCGATAGCTGTGTTTACCAGCTCTGTAGCTGTTCTACAGCTCGAGTTAAGTACAAAATACCAACAACGCGATGACTCGAAACGGCCGTTCCCGCCAGTGTGCTTTTTGGCCTTCAAATTTACCCGATCGAGCTGAGATCAAGATGGCGAGCGGGAATAAGATCGAACATCACGGGAAAAAATACGAGAGCTCAAACGAATTGTTGAATTTCGAGAACATAATTTTAAACCGACCAAAAGTTGTGAAAACTTCAGTTCTTTTTTTTCCAGCCAACTAGCTCTCCAGCGCGCCGGAATTACTCTTAGCTTCCAGCTATAACTAGCTAAGGGAAGCTCTACGAGTTACTGGGCGCCGGCGGTAAACCGTCAACCTTGGTTATCGCCGGGGGACTCGTAGAGCTTCCTGACAACACATACTGTCGGAAAAAAATTGCAGAGGACGAATAGTTTTTCAGCCGATTTCGAGTATCAGATCGAGTTCAGACATCTGAGTGCGACAGACGGACGCGTTTGATCTCGCCGAATCGATTCCTGTGATTACCCGCCCTGCAGCCTCCCTACAGCCCGAATTAAGTGCAGAACGCCGACAGTAGCTCTCATGATGACTGAAGAATACGAACAGTTTCGTGATTCTGGATTACGCAACAGACCGGGTTGAGAGCTCTAGATTCAACAGGCGAACGCGCCTGATGATTCTGAGTGCGGTAGGTGTGCTTACCAGCACAGTATCTGCCCTACAGCTCGAGTTAAGTAGGAAATACCGACAACGCGTATCAAGTTGACTCGAATAATACGAATAGGTTTGCGGACCTAGCTCGACTAGCAGACCGAGTTTCGACCTATGGATTCAACGGGCGAACGCGTCTGATCATTCTGAGTGCGATAGGAGTGCTTACCAGCACTCTAGCTGCCCTAGAGCTCGAGTTAAGTTGAAAATACCGACAACGCGTATCAAGTTGACTCGAATAATAGAAACAGGTTTGCGAACCTAGCTCGGCTGAGAGACCGAGTTCAGACCTCTGGATTCAACAGGCGAACGCGCCTGATCATTCTGAGAGCGATACGTGTACTTACCAACACTGTAGCTGCCCTACAGCTCGAGTTATGTTCAGAAAACCGACAGCGCGTATCAAGATGACTCGAAACGGCCGTTCCCGCCCCCCTGCTTTTTGGCCTTCAAAGTTACCCGATCGAGCTGAGATCAAGATGGCGAGCGGGAATAAGATCGAATATCATGGGAAAAAATACTAGAGCTCTAACGAATGGTCAAATTTCGAGAACAAAATTTTCAACCGACCAAAAGTCAGCAAAAGGTCCGTCGAGATTTTCGTTGCCAACTAGCTCTCCAGCTCCCCGGAATTACTCTTAAGCTTCCAGCAGTAACTTGCTAAGGGAAGCTCTACGAGTTACTAGCTCTCCAGCGCGCCGGAATTACTCTTAGCTTCCAGCTTTAACTAGCTAAGGGAAGCTCTACGAGTTACTGGGCGCCGGCGGTAAACCGTCAACCTTTCTTACCGCCGGGGGACTCGTAGAGCTTCCTGACAATATATAATGTGGAAAAGAATTTCAGAGAACGACTAGTTTTTCAGCCCAAGCGATTATAGACTCTAACAAAACAAACGAACAGTTTTCCAATCGAGCTCGAGTATGAAACCGAGTTCAGACCTCTGAATGCGACAGGCGGACGCGTCTGATGTCTGCGGATCGATTCCTGTGATTACCAGCTCTGCAGCCCCCCATACAGCCTGAGTTAAGTGCAGAAAACCGAGAGTACCTCTCAGGATGACTCGAATAATACAACAGTTTCGCGGATCTCGTTCGAGCAGCAGACCGAGTTCCGAGCTCTCGGTTCGACGAACGGACGCGCCTGATGTCTCGAAATCGATTCCTGTGACCAGCAGCACTGTAGCCCCCTCCAGCACGATTCAAGTACAGAAAACCGAGAGCACTTCTCAAGATGACTCGAACAATACCAATAGGTTCGCGAACCTAGCTCGGGGAGCAGGCCGAGTTCAGAGCTCTTGATTCAACAGACGAGCGCGCCTGATAATTCTCAATCGATTTCTGTGAGTATCAGCTCTGTGGCTGCCCTACAGATCGAGTTAAGTACGAAAAACCGAGAGCGTCTGCTACAATGACTCGAATAATACGAATAGGTTTGCGACCCTAGCTCGGCTAGGGTCGGCTAGCAGACCGAGTTCAGACCTCTGGATTCAACAGGCGAACGCGCCTGATCATTCTGAATGCATTAGCTGTGCTGACCAGCTCTGTAGATGTCCTGAAGCTCGAGTTATCTTGAGAAAACCGACAGCGCGTATCAAGATGACTCGAAACGGCCGTTCCCGCCTGCCTGCTTTTTGGCCTTCAAAGTTACCCGATCGAGCTGAGATCAAGATGGCGAGCGGGAATAAGATCGAATATCATGGGAAAAAATACTAGAGCTCTAACGAATGGTCAAATTTCGAGAACAAAATTTTCAACCGACCAAAAGTCAGCAAAAGGTCCGTCGAGATTTTTCTTGCCAACTGGGCGCCGGCGGTAAACCGTCAACCTTTCTTACCGCCGGGGGACTCGTAGAGCTTCCTGACAATATATAATGTGGAAACGAATTTCAGAGAACGACTAGTTTTTCAGTCCAAGCAGTTATAGACCTCTGAAGACTCTAACAAAAGAAACGAACAGTTTTCCAATCAAGCTCGAGTATAAAACCGAGTTCAGACCTCTGAATGCGACAGGCGAACGCGCTCATGTCTGCGGATCAATTCCTCTGATTACCAGCTTTCCAGCCCCCATACTGCCTGAGTTAAGTGTAGAAAACCGAGAGTACCTCTCAGGATGACTCGAATAATACGGCAGTTTCGCGGATCTCGTTCGAGCAGCAGACCGAGTTCCGAACTCTCGGTTCGACGAACGGACGCGTCTGATGTCTCGCAATCGATTCCTGTGACCAGCAGCACTGTAGCCCTCCCCCAGCACGATTTGAGTACAGAAAACCGAGAGCTTTTCTCAAGATGACTCGAACAATACCAATAGGTTTCCGAACCTAGCTCGGGTTGCAGGCCGAGTACAGAGCTCTAGACTCGACAGACGAACGCGCCTGATAATTTCGAATCGATTTCTGTGATTATCAGCTCTCTGGCTGCCCTACAGATCGAGTTAAGTACGAAAAACCGAGAGCGTCTGCTACAATGACTCGAATAATACGAATAGGTTTGCGACCCTAGCTCCGCTAGCAGACCGAGTTCAGACCTCTGGATTCAACAGGCGAACGCGCCTGATCATTCTAGATGCATTACTGTGCTGACCAGCTCTGTAGCTTTCCTGAAGCTCGAGTTATCTTGAGAAAACCGACAGCGCGTATCAAGATGACTCGAAACGGCCGTTCCCGCCCGTGTGCTTTTTGGCCTTCAAAGTTACCCGATCGAGCTGAGATCAAGATGGCGAGCGGGAATAAGATCGAATATCATGGGAAAAAATACTAGAGCTCTAACGAATGGTCAAATTTTGAGAACAAAATTTTCAACCGACCAAAAGTCACAAAAGGTCCGTCGAGATTTTTCTTGCCAACTAGCTCTCCAGCTCCCCGGAATTACTGGGCGCCGGCGGTAAACCGTCAACCTTTCTTACCGCCGGGGGACTCGTAGAGCTTCCTGACAATATATAATGTGGAAACGAATTTCAGAGAACGACTAGTTTTTTCAGTCCAAGCAGTTATAGACCTCTGAAGACTCTAACAAAAGAAACGAACATTTTTCAAATCAAGCTCGAGTATAAAACCGAGTTCAGACCTCTGAATGCGACAGGCGAACGCGCTCATGTCTGCGGATCAATTCCTCTGATTACCAGCTTTCCAGCCCCCATACTGCCTGAGTTAAGTGTAGAAAACCGAGAGTACCTCTCAGGATGACTCG
Source organism: Prorocentrum cordatum (assembly GCA_963575745.1). Classification (NCBI taxonomy): domain Eukaryota; class Dinophyceae; order Prorocentrales; family Prorocentraceae; genus Prorocentrum; species Prorocentrum cordatum. The sequence goes on from CAUYUJ010000488.1 coordinate 108,941, forward strand.
AATAATACGGCAGTTTCGCGGATCTCGTTCGAGCAGCAGACCGAGTTCCGAACTCTCGGTTCGACGAACGGACGCGTCTGATGTCTCGCAATCGATTCCTGTGACCAGCAGCACTGTAGCCCTCCCCCAGCACGATTTGAGTACAGAAAACCGAGAGCTTTTCTCAAGATGACTCGAACAATACCAATAGGTTTCCGAACCTAGCTCGGGTTGCAGGCCGAGTACAGAGCTCTAGACTCGACAGACGAACGCGCCTGATAATTTCGAATCGATTTCTGTGATTATCAGCTCTCTGGCTGCCCTACAGATCGAGTTAAGTACGAAAAACCGAGAGCGTCTGCTACAATGACTCGAATAATACGAATAGGTTTGCGACCCTAGCTCCGCTATCAGACCGAGTTCAGACCTCTGGATTGGACAGGCGAACGCGCCTGGTCATTCTAGATGCATTACCTGTGCTGACCAGCTCTGTAGCTTTCCTGAAGCTCGAGTTATCTTGAGAAAACCGACAGCGCGTATCAAGATGACTCGAAACGGCCGTTCCCGCCCGTGTGCTTTTTGGCCTTCAAAGTTACCCGATCGAGCTGAGATCAAGATGGCGAGCGGGAATAAGATCGAATATAATGAGGAAAAATACTAGAGCTCTAACGAATGGTCAAATTTTGAGAACAAAAATTTCAACCGACCAAAAGTCAGCAAAAGGTCCGTCGAGATTTTTGTTGCCAACTAGCTCTCCAGCTCCCCGGAACTGGCGCCGGCGGTGAACCGTCAACCTGGTCACCGCCGGGAACCTCGTAGAGCTCCGAGCACGCGCAAGAGTGTTCAGCATCAAAAGAAAGGGCTTCTGGAAGTACTTCTGAAAGAAGAAAAACATTTCCGACGTAAATTTGGTTCCGCCAAGTGTTTTGATAGTAAAAGGGCATGTAGAGAGCTCATACTAAGACGCAGAGGCTCTCATAGTCGTCTACAGGTGCGAAAAATCTGCTTTCTCAAAATAAATGGTCAAATATCTTTCAAATATTCGCAAAACCACCCAAAAGTTGCCACATTGTCCGCCTCG
>CAUYUJ010000489.1:0-10000 GCA_963575745.1 Prorocentrum cordatum
CCTTGCGATCGTAGCCCTTGTCGCCCTTGCGGTCGTAATCACGGCTGTCGTAGCCACTGTTGCCGTAGTTGTCGTAGCCACGGTTGTCGTAGCCACTGCTGTCGTATCCGCGGTTGTCGTAGCCACGGTTGTTGTAACCACGGTTGTCGTAGCCACGCTGGTAGTTGCCACTCTTGTCGTAGCCCTTGCTGTCGTAGCCACTCTTGTCGTAGCCCTTGCTGTCGTAGCCCTTGCTGTCGTAGCCCTTGCTCGAGCCCTTGTCGTGGTCGCCCCGGCGCCTGCGGTCGTACCACCTGTTGTCGTAGTCATCGTCGTCGCGGTCGTACCACGAGCTGTGGCGGTCATACCACTTGGAGCTGTACGGGTCGTAGCGGCGGTCGTAGCCCTTGTCGCCCTTGCCACCGTCGTAGCCCACGTCGCCCCTGTCACCGTGGTAGCCTTTGTCGCGGCCCTTGTCGATGTCGTAGCCTTCGCCGCTGCCCTTGCCATCGTCGTGGCCCTTGTCGAAGCCCTTGCTCGAGCTGCCTTTGCCGCCGCCGCAGCCCTTGCCACCGTCGGTGATGCCCTTGCCACCGTCGTAGCTGGCGTAGTCGTAGCCCGTGTCGTCGCCATCGCCGTCGCCCATGAACTCCTGCAGGCCCTGGAACGAGTTCAACTCGGGATCCAGCGCGGGCGCCATGCCCATGTCATCGAGCAAGCCGTCGGCCACGCGCGAGCGATCGTACTTCGCCAAGACCTTCGCCGTCGGCGGCGTGCTTGGTGGCCGAGGGGCCACCTTGCTGGCGGGCTGCAAGACCGCGGCCGCCGCGCGCCGCCGCTGGCTGAGATCCTCCGCCGCCTCCAGGAGCAGCGTCACACCGGTGTCGTCCGCCATGGTGCTGCTGGTTGCACTGGTGATGCTGCTGCGGGTGGTGCTGCTGGTTGCACTGGTGGCGCTGCTGCAGCTGGTGCTGCTGCGCGTGGAGCTGCTGGATGCACTGGTGGTGCTGCTGCAGCTGGCGCTGCTGCGCGCGGAGCGCTGGTAGCTGCTGCGCGTGGAGCGCTGCAGCTGGTCGCGCACTGTCGCGACCCAAGCAACGCTCGGGCCTAAACGGCGGTGGCAACGGAGGAGGGTGAGGTCGGGGAGGGATATTCACATCATAGCGTAGCATTGCATGGCATACCATAACCAACATCATGGTTCGCGGTACTGAGTTCATTGTGAGGTCGTGTGATGCTGAGTTAATTGTGAGGCTGTCTCGAGCGAACGCAGACGACGATGTTAACGCATCTCATTTTCAAGTTCACATCCCCAAGTAGACTCTGAAACAACGCATGCATTGCTGCATGCACCCATGAGTGCACAGCGCGAAACGATTCGCGACGCAGCCACGCCCCCACACCCGAATCGCCCCCTCACCTGAATCGCACCCCCCCCCCCCCCCTCCCCCCATTTGCGCGCGCTGCTGTTTCTGGGCCGAGGCCCCCTGGAGGGCCCCTTTCTCCTCCCAGGGGGGCGTGGCCGCGCGCGGGTGGCCGCGCGCGCCGCCCGCGCCGCCATGGCGCGCCATGACAGCGCCTCCGCGGAGGCGCTGATCCGCCTGCACGAGGACTGCTGGGGCGAGAGCCACAGGAGAAGGATGAAGGGGGATGAGGAAGACGAGGAGGAAGACGAGGATGATGAGGAGGAAGAGGAGGAGGAGAAGGAATCGGAGGAGGAGGAGGAGGAGTGGGAGGAGGAGGAGGAGGCGGAGGAGGAGGAGGAGGGAGGTCGGCGGATTTTCGCCCTCCATACAGGAGCTCCAGCGGGAGCGGCGGCTGACAGATAGGCTGCTCGACGTCACCGAGCTCTTCATTAAGGGCTACGACAACAGTGGCTACGACAACAGTGGCTACGACAAAGGCTACGACAAGGGCTACGACAAAGGCTACGACAAGGGCTACGACAAAGGCTACGACAAGGGCTACGACACGGGCTACGACAGTGATGGCAAGGGCTACGACGACGGTGGCAAGGGTTACGACGATGGCAAGGGCAAGGGCTACGACGGTGGCAAGGGCAAGGGCTACGACAGTGGCAAGGGCCGCGAGAAAGACGGCAGCGGCAAGGGCCGCGACAAAGACGGCGACAGCGGCAAGGGCCACATCAGGCTGGCGAAGGAGCAGCGTGACGGGCTGCAGGACATGATGTCGGACAGCGGCAAGGCCGACGACAAGGGCGACGGTGGCACGGGCAGCGCCAAGGGCAGCTCGAGCAAGGGCTTCGACAAGGGCCACGACGGCGGCAAGGGCAGCGACAAAGGCTACGACCCGTACGGCAGCTCGAGCAAGAGCTACGACACGGTCTACGACACGGGCTACGTCAATGGCTACGACAAGGGCTACGACAAGGGCTACGAAAAGGGCTACGACGATGGCAAGGGTGCTGATGGCATCGGTCGCGGCTGTACAAGCTACGACGGTGGCACGGGCATCGACGACGAGGCCATGGGCTACTACGACGGTGGCAAGGGCTAGGATGGTAGCAAGGGCAGCACCGACGGTGACAAGGTCTACGACGGTGGCCAGGGCTACGACGATGGCGAGGGCTACAACGGTGGCAAGAGCATTAACGACGGTGGCAAGGGCAAGGCGACGGCCCTCGACAGCGGCGGGGGCTACGATGGTGGCAAGGGCTCCGACGAGGGCAAGGGCGACATGAACGGTCATGGCCTGCTCGACGACACGGACCACGACGGATGCACGAGCATGGGCAGGGACGCCGATGTGCCGAACAGCGGCATGCGCGACGATGGCCCTCCGCATCTTGAACTGAGTTCTGTTACTGGGTCCCCGCCGCCAGCGGGGCCAGATTCGGACTGAGCACGCGAGGCAAAAATAGAATAGAGATTGGAGGGAGAGGGAAGGGGAGGTGGGAAGGCGAAGAGGGAGTGGAGCTACTGGAAGCTAAGCGTCGTCTGGCGCATCTCCCGTCGGCGAGTGAACACAGAGGGCGGCCCATCACCTGGTGGCGAACCATCGCCTGGCGAACCATCACCTGGCGGCGAACCATCGCCTGGCGAACCATCGCCTGGTGGCGAGCCATCGCCTGGTGGCGAGCCATCGCCTGGTGGCGAGCCATCGCCTGCTGCGACTGGCGGGTCATAGTACTCCTCGGACCCATCAGCTTCAGCCTCATCACGTGCCTCGTTATCTAAGCGACCACGAAGGGATTGGGCTGCGTTGTTGATGTACGTGGGAGTCCAATCGTCCACTCGCCCCTGCAGACGCTTGCCGTCGACCACCATGAACACCGTCCTGCGACGTTTGTCGCATTTCACACCTTCCACCCCTGCTGGCGCTGACCGCAAGCGATGCGTTGCCTCCTGACTGCATGAAACCGCTGCTGCGATAGATGCAATCCGTATGTACTCAAGTCCCGTTGGCGTACATTCGACCCACACCTTCTTAGTAGCATTCAGCTCAAACAGAAGCTTCAAGGTAACTGCATCGTGATGCAAATGCTCATCACCATGGTCGCACTGGACTGCGGGCATATATATCGAGACAGTTTCTGGTAGACCACCATCCCGTCAGGGCACATGTCTAGAATGCGTTCTCTTCTACGCCCTTCATCCCCTTGGGGGAGTGGTTTGCCTGGACGGTGGTTCCAAGAGGGGCTCATATATACTTCAAGATGCCCACGGATATGTCCCAATATCACGCGATGCCTCAACATGCAGGCATGGATATCACGCGACCCAAGATTGCCCAAGCTTGTCCAAGATATCACGCGATCCAAGATTGCCCAAGAAGTCTCAAGGTCACGAGATCGATCCAAGAGTGGTTCAAGAGCGGCCTATTCACGCAAGCGAATTAAGGCATCTCCTATTCCTCCTCCTCATCCTTTTTTGTCATCCTTATGCTCCTTCCTCCTCCCCCTTTCCCTCCTCCCATTTCTCCTCCACCATCCCCCTCTGTTTCAGCCCCTCCTCCTCGCCCCCCTCCCCCGCCACTCCACCTCATCATCCAATGTATCATCCTCCTCCTCTCCTTCCTCCTCCCCTTGTGGGAATACGCGAAGCGTCCACGATTGCGACATATCCAGGGAACTCCTATTGTTCTTAATGACGCTGGCCCTGTCGCAATCTTGCTGAAGCAATGGGCCGGCCTGCTTCAAGTGGTCCCAAATGGCCTCGGTGCAAGCGGCGTTGCGCATCTTCAAGATCTGATCGAAAAACGAATTTGTCGCCAGAGGCGATTGGCTCTTGGCGGGGTTGGGCACAGATATAAATGTTTGCAGCTGCCTATCCGCTCTCGACAGCTCCACGAAGAGCCCCCCTGCCGCATGCATCACCGCCCTCGGGACCCATGGCTCGCGATCCTTAAGGCCGCCCCCCTCGATGACCGTGCGGAGCTGCACGCTCACTGCCATCTGCAGCTGCAGTGCGTGCGCAGATGCAGCGTGCACTCGCTTGGACACAGCCAAACGCCTGCGGGCCGATGCACTGGACAATTGCAGACGAGTCCGACGCGCGTTGACGCAATGATGCAACGATTGCAGAGGAACGATACCGACGATGCTTTCATACATTTCATAAACACCCCCCACGACACATGGTATGTGTAACCGATGCTGCCAACACGCGAGCCCCATCGCTTCCTGGCCTTCTTAGCCGCGGGCGCAGCAGGCACATCGTCTACCTTGCGCTTGGGCATGAGCGATGCCAGCTGGGCGCTGAGGGCATCGATCTTGTTGATGGCGCACTTGTTTGTCAAAGTTGGTACAGACACTGATGGGACAACAGTAGACTTGATGGTCTTGAGCTTCATGTTGGGGGCGCCGTGCTCACCTGAATCCTGCGCGAGCCAGAAGGGGATGACGAGCGAAGACGGTGCCTGCTTCAGCCCTCCAACGCCAGTGTTCGTCTCAGCCTTAGGAATCTTGATGCCACCACTGGGGGCCAACGCGATATTGAACGTCAATCCCTTGGGGTCCTTGTATGTCTTCATGAACACATGCCCACACTGAACTATATCAGTCTGCTTCTTCAAGTAGATTGCCGAAGAGAGTGGGACAAGCACCAGCTCTTCAGCCTCAAACGAACGCGTTACGTTGAGAGCACGAAGCTTAACAGGCGTAATCACGCCACTCAAGTACTTGAGACAGTTGCCGTTCTGGCTGTATACATCATCCAAGGCCAGCCTGATTTTGGCCCCCTCGATACCCCACTGGTAATCGACAGACTTGAGGGGGCCATGATCAGCGAACTTGTCGATCGTTTCCTCTATGGGGGAGCAGCGGGAAAAAAAGATGAGACATGACGACGCAGAGCCAAATGAGATGAGGGAACGACGAACGAGAATTCAAAGGTGTGGGGGTGCATATGCATTCCACATGCATTGCGACGAGGTCGCAAGACTGTCCTTCATAATCGTGGACACGACGAACTTGCCACGTAAGAAGTCGCCGATGGGGTGGCATGTCGCACTGCCCGTGGCCTGAAGCTTCAACTTCACGCCAGTCGCAGCGTCGATGGAGATCAGCTCGTAAATGTTCTCACCCAAGGTGTCGCTCGCCAAGGCGACTTTGGCGCCAACCTCAAACCCCTTGTCACTGAGCTTGTCCACTTGGTTTGACCACTTGCCCGAAGCGGTGTGCTCTTTCGCATCTGAGCTACGCGCCTGCCCTGTCACGGCTTTGGATGCGCCCTCGCGACCGATCTGCTTCCATGGGCTAGCAACTGCTTTGCCAACGTGCGTTGCCAACGCAGTGGTGAAGCTGACCCCGATGTCATTCAGCGTCTTGCAAGTGCCTAAGCGCTCATCGGGCTTGTTGAACACGAAATGAACTACGCGAACGTCAGTCAATCCCACGATGGTGCCGTAGGCGACCGTGTCTGCCGTGATGCCCTCACCGCATGCGATCTGTCGCACTTTCTGAAGAAATTCATCGGCCACCATTACAATCGTAGACTTCTTATCGCTCGACAAGGCGGTCACGTCGCCTGGCTTCAAAAGCATCCGATGGCCATCCCTCGCGGACTTACCCGTCGCACATGTCATCGCCTTCATGCGTGCGAGCTTGAATGTCGCAGCGGCCCCCTCATGCTTGATCTGCACCTCGGCGAGAGACTTCGCCATTGAACCCGTGACCACGCACTGGGAGGTCAGCTGCCGCGAGAAGTCGCGAAGCTCGTTCAGAAAGATCGGGTTGCCGAGGCCGCCAGACAACTCCTTCACATATTTTACTAAGCCGTCGATCTCCCCAGGAAAGAGAGAGCCTGCGCGAGTCGCCTCGCGGATCACACTATCCCAATCGATCATTGTGCCACCCGTGTGGTGTCGGTTGGCAATTGCTGCGATCTTGTACATGAGACTCATGCGAGATTCGCATCTGGCAATTTGTTGGCCTGCATTGCCAGCCTCCCGAGCAAGATTACTAATCCACGGGAACTCCTTCACGAACTCGTACCGAAAGACCTTCCACTCAATTCCTTCGTCACACGCCTTAGCGTAGTCTGGTTGAACCTCCCGTAACCTCGTCAGTGACAATTTCCCTTGGTGCGAGATTCTGTCGAAACGCTCTGGCATGACCGTGGGTGCTGGAACCCCTGCGTTGATGCAGCGCAAACCCATGGATGTGTGGCCGCACGTATAGGATGCGAACTTTGCATCGCAATCATACTGCGGCAGCTGGCCCGCTGAGTCCTCCATAATTTTGAAATTGAAGTTCTTGGTTGTATTGTACTCAGGCGTGCCCACTGGTGGAAGTTCCATGAAAGCTGGATTCTGGAGGGCTGAGTTCTTGAATCCATTTTTGAAGATATTGGACATCAAATCCATAACCTCGCTCGGAATGATCCCATCTCCGTAACGATTCTCTGTGCACACCATCATATACTTCGAGTGTATTTTTTCTACCCTCAGGCAGTCTATGCCTCTTGCAATGCTGCATACGTCTTCAAGTAATGAGACCACCGCTGCATCAGGATGCAAGTACATGTCCTTGATGGCCATCATCTTGGGGCGGACCTCCGCGATCTGCTGTTCACGGGAGGCGTTCATCACGCCGCGTGCAGGAGGACGCCACAAGCGCCAGCAGCAATCCTCGCCCAAACGGCTGGAGCCCAAACTCTAGTGACATTCAAAAACATGTGCAACAGAGGGTTGCGAATTCGAAATGATATGTTGCATTTGCAATGCACAACATTCTTGTAACGCTCGATACAATATTCTGAATGCGTTCGCACGCAAGTCTGGATCATGATTTCCGATATGCGTGATCCCGAAAATCCAAACACATGCATGCGTTTCTGGATGCAACATCCAAGGAAAACCCGATGCAGCAGCTCTGTTTTCACGTAAGCATGTAAAAGTTAGCGAAGTTAGCAACTTCGCTAACTCAATCTATCTACCTCCAAATGCACCGCCCGAGTTAGCCGACTTAGTAACATTACTAATGGTTATAACTTACTTGCAACCTAGTTGCAACTTACTTATAACCTACTTACATGTGCTGCTAACAATTAGTAAGGCCGAGGGCCTTCAGGCAGAGCGGCCTCCGGCACCGTTTCCGGACAGATCCGGTGGATCCGCTGGATCCGCTGGATCCGGTGACGAATCCCAAACCGGCGCCCTCGCTTGAGACATCCTCACAAAACCGGCCCCCGGGGAGGTGCCCAGAGCCCAGAGCGGCCTCCGGCACCGTTTCCGGACAGATCCGGTGGATCCGCTGGATCCGCTGGATCCGGTGACGAATCCCAAACCGGCGCCCTCGCTTTTTGAGGACAGCCTCACACAAACCGGCCCCGGGGGGAGGTTGCCAGAAGGAGGAGCGCACACAGAGCGGCCTCCGGCGCACCGTTTCCGGACAGACCGGTGGAATCCGCGGGATCCGCTGGATCCGTTTTGACGAATCCCAAAACAGAGCCGCCCTCCCGATGGAGCTGCGCTTCGCCGCCGTTCCCCACCGCCGTTGTTCCGATCTCACAAAAACCGGCCCCCCCGGGGGGGCCTCTGGCAACAATAAGCCCAGAGGCGGCCTCCGGCACCGTTCGGACAGATCCGATGGAATCAACTGGATCCGGCTGGAATCCGGTGACGAACTCCCAAAAACCGGCGCCCTCGCTTGAGGGATATTCCCCCACAAAACCAAAACCGGCCCCGGGGGAGGAGCCCAGAGGAGCCCAGAGCGGCCTCCGGCACCGTTTCCTGACAGATCCGGTGGATCCGCTGGATCCGGTGACGAATCCCAAACCGGCGCCCTCGCTTGAGACATCCTCACAAAACCGGCCCCAGGGGAGGTGCCCAGAGGAGCCCAGAGCGGCATCCGGCACCGTTTCCGGACAGATCCGGACAGATCCGGTGGATCCGCGCCCCGGGGGAGGTGCCCAGAGGAGGAATGAGGAGGAGGAGGAGGAGGAGGAGGAGGAGGAGGAGGAGGAGGAGGAGGAGGAGGAGGAGGAGGAGAAGAAGATGGAGCTGCGGGGTGGAGGAGGACAGACGGAGGCAAGAGAAGGATGGAGGAGGAGGAGGAGGAGGAGGAGGAGGAGGAGGAGGAGGAGGAGGAGGAACCTCATCACCCTCGCCAACAAGCGCACGCACCTTCTTCTATATACAGAAACTCCCGATCAACCGCAGAGCGGCCGGCTAGTACCATTAGAACCGGGGAGGTATCATGGCCCTGGCCATAGTTCCCCCCCTCGTCATCACCCCCCTCCTGGCCTCCCCGAGGCGCCCGCGTGGCCCAGACCACCGGGGCTCTGGACGGAGCTGTCGCCGCGCGCTGGGGCTGCGGGGGCCGCCCACACGAGCGACGAACGCGTCGAACGGGATCCTATACAGAGCCTACACGGCTTGTGCGGGACCCTATACAGAGCCTGCACGGCCTGTGTGGGACCCTATACAGAGCCTGCACGGCTTGTGTGGGATCCTAAACAGAGCCTGCACGACCTGTGTGGGATCCTACACAGAGCCTGCACGGCCTGCACGGGATCTATAGAGAGCCTACACGACCTGTATGGGATCCGATACAGGGCCTACAAGCCCTGCACGGGATCCTACACAGAGCCTACAGGGCCTGCATGGGATCCTATACACAGAGCCTGCACGCCCTGTATGGGATCCTACACAGAGCCTGCACGCCCTGTATGGGATCCTACACAGAGCCTGCAGGGTCTGTATGGGATCCTATACGCAGCCTGCACGCCCTGAGTGGCACACCGCGTGGCAAGCAGGGCGCTCACGCGCGACCCCTGCGCGGAAAGCTTGCGCGCGAGTGTCCGCGCAGTCGACCCCGCCTCCCTCCGTCGCTCACATGGCGGGCCCATGCGAGTTCTGGAGGAGGAGGAGGAGGAGGAGCAGGAGGAGGAGGAGGAGGAGGAAGAGGAGGAGGAGGAGGAGGAGGAGGCCCCAGATCCCGTCCCCCTCCAGAAGAATGCCCCTCTTGGGGGCGACCTGCATATTTCCGCCAGCTCCAGCCGGTTTCACGCCCGCGTCCGCCAGCAGAGGCGCCCTCGTGTGACTTCCGCCGGCTTCCGCCAGCCGTCCCCGCCGGCTTCCGCCGAGGAAGGGGTATCAAAAGTTCTTACTCCTGGAAGGAACGCCCCAAGTCCACCCTCAGAATGAGCACCCCCACAAGCGAGGCCCTCTAGAAAACACACATAATCCAGGAAGAAACCGAAGAAGGGCAAGACTGTCCAGTAAACGCCGAATACGTTTCGTTGAACGCTTGTTGTGGGGGTGGGGGAGGTTTCCGAACAGAGGTTACGCCCACGAGGTTCCGACCCTGATTAACGTCCCGCCAATGGGGTTCCGACCTTTATTTGCCACTGCCTGTCGGTTTTGTCCCTGCTGCATCCGAGCGCCCATCGGATCCCACTGGTAAGTATATCGGGCTCCGGGCCTCGATTGTACTGTCAGCCCCCCATTGGACTGTTTGGGGCCCACGCATCTGCCCATCTTAACCCAACAGCGACTCGCATGACTGATATGTGCTGCCCAAGAGGAAACACTATTACGTCAATACTGCTGTTTGAAC
>CAUYUJ010000489.1:15000-20000 GCA_963575745.1 Prorocentrum cordatum
CCGGATTGTAAAGATATAGAGAGGGGAATCTCGTCGCGCCTACTTGAAGGGGCCCTGGGACACACAAATATATATATATATAATAATAATAAGATGTCCCACACTTTCCCATATTTTCTGGGGTTCTGTCTTCCCCCCCCCCCCTTCCCCCATTTTCGCATCTTTTCTGGGGGGCCGACGAATAAGTGTGTCTCTGTGTGTGTTCTTCCCCTCCTGACTACGCTCGTGCCGCCCGCTGCCCCGGAGAGCGAGCGAGCCGGGCACGGTGGCAGGCGCTCCCGCCCGGACGCCACGCATCGGCCGCGGAGGCACCGCGCGGCCACGACGGGGCGGAGAGCGAGGACCTTTATCAGCCTGGAACATGTCCATAGATTGTCCTTTCACGCTAAAGACAGAATCAAGAGGGCACACGAGGCTCCCATGATTTTGCTACCGAAGAGGTCCCGACCACTTCCCCGGGGCCGGCTTTGCGTCCCGAGGCGGTTGCTGCCAGTCCCGAGGCCCGGCGATGGCCCCTGAAGCCGAACACGGCCCAAAAACGCCCGCTCCAATTACCAGCTTGGAACATATCCCTATCCCTATGCTGGGCACCTCCTCATCACGATGCCAATCTTCGGGATTCCCTTCTTTTCTGAGGGCGAAGCCCTGAGATTGCCATCGCCTCTTGGGCGCGTCCATCTTAGGGATAGGAATGCGTTCGAGGCTGGTAAGACCTGCCGAGTCGCAACCGAGCTCGGGTCGGAGCCGAGGCGCGATGCGACTGCTCGCGGAGATCTGCATACGGCAGGTTCGTGCCGTGTCGACCCCAGCGTTGGCTCCTGACACCGCGAGGAGCGTTCTACATTGAACGATCGGCCGTTTCCCAAGCGTCAGATCGTTCAACATCGACCGATTCTGGGTCGCCAGGGGCGTCCAACGTGGAACGCCTGCGGCGGGGTCGCCGCTGGTCGACACGACGCGAACCTGCCGTAAAGAGGATCGGTCGATCAGCGTCGTTGGCGGCACATTGGAAACCGAGGAGAGAGGCGATAAAGCCAGACATCCCTCCCCGAGAAGTTGCCCGTGCTGGCCCCACCAAGGCACTACTATCTTCCCGGCACTATGACTGTGTTCATCCCGAGTCGACTTCTGATGGTCCCCGAGCCCGAGGTCCAGATTTCCTGCGAGGTGAACCGTCTCGCTCCTGGCGGTTTTCCTTTGGCGTCGGCACCTGGGGCCCGTTGGCGGTGCCCGGAGCCATCACGAAGGGATCCGAAACGAACAGCCAGCCAGCCCCAGGAGAGGGGTCGGGGCCTCTGTGGGGCCGCGCTGATGCCTGGGAACGGGCCTCCGAAGCCAGAAAACGTGACTCCAGATTTCGTAATAAAAGGGAGGGGGGGTCTCATTTCGGGGGGGGGGGGGGTCTCTTCCAGGCTATCTTGGAGGGCCTAGGGGGTCCGGGGACGATGTTTTGGAGGGTTCTCCCACGGGGGAGGTCTGAAATGGCTTGTCCTGGAGGGCCCAGACCCTCCCTTTTATTACGAAATCTGGAGTAGGCCCGAGGGAAGAAGGAACTGGTGGAAACGAGTTTCCCCTGGGCTGGAGCAACAGAAAACCACATGAACACAACCTTTCGGAGCTTCGCGCGGATTTCCTGGATCTGCGCTGGGGCCCCTTGGCGGCGCCTCCAGCGCTGCTTTTATGGCGCGCTCCGCGCGCTGGGGAGGGGGGCCCAGCACGGATCCAAGAGGTCCTCGCGGACCTCCGAAAATTTCTGTTTTATGGACGCACGCTCATCCGGAGTCTCCCTGTTGACGGTTCCCGGAGCCCAGGGGGGCCCTCTGGAGCGCGAAAACGGGGAAAGGCCTCCAGGACCACAGGGTTCACTTCTGAGCTCGTGCGGCGTCTGAGCCCACTCGGCAGCCGAATGGGCGGCAGCCGAACGGGCTCGGTTTCAAGAGAGCACCGGAAAATCGGCCGCTCGGAAGCCGAACGGGTTCGACACCGAGCCCGTTCGGCGGCCGAATGGGCTCAGACGCCGAACGGGCTCAGAATAGAACCCTTGGGGAGCCCTTTTCTCCAAGACCCATCTTCTTCACAGAAGACAGCAACGCAACCAGACACACACACACACACACACAACAACAACAACAACAACAACAACAACAACAACAACAACAACAACAACAACAAAAAAAAAAAACAAAAAAAAACTTCCCAAGGGAGCTGCCTGGCGACGAGAGGCCTCCCAGCGGCTCAAAAAGAAAGAAACACTGACCTAAACCACACACATCAATCCCCAATCCATCGATCATCAAATCTCGATCCTTGAACGATCGACCCTCGAGCCTCGATCTCCCAACGATCGATCCGCGAAAGCAGCTGCCAGGAGAGCCCGATCGATCGATCCTCTACGCTTCGATCCCCGATCCTTCCTCTCCCCTCATTCTCCTCCTCCTCCTCCTCCTCCTCCTCCTCCTCCTCCTCCTCCTCCTCTCCTCCTCCTCCTCCTCCTCCTCCTCCTCCTCTTCCCCCTCCTCCCCACCTCCTCCTCCCTCCTCCTCCTCCTCCTTCCTCCTCCTCCTCACCTCCTCCTCCCTCCTCCTCCTCCTCTCCTCCTCCTCCTCCTCCTCCTCTCCTCCTCTCCTCCTCCTCCTCCCCTCTCTCCCCCTCCTCCTCCCCCAAGCTAGAGCGCAGGATCAGCCGGCATCGCATCGGGAAACCGCACCGGGCCGACATGTGTGTGCCGGATCGGGCTACATCGGCACGACGGCACGGAGCCGAAAAATTCGCATCTAACCGGGCCGCGCCAGAGGCCGCCCAGCAGCGCCGTGCAGGCACCGACCCGAACACCAGACCCTCGGAACACCGCAGCATCGAGCCGGACTGGGCCGGCCAAAACATCGACACCGAGATCTGGATGTGTGTTGCTCCCATCGCGCTTAAGGACCACATCCCAGAAAGAATGTCGAGGACCCCGAAAAGTGTCGAAAAAATGTCGAAAGAGTGTCGGACGAGTGTCTCCCAGGGCCCGACACGTGAAAACCCTCGAGTTTCGGTACTTGTTTGATGCTCGAAATTCTTACTGGTGGTCAAGGCTAAAGTAGGTTGGAACATCATACAGTCGGGGGCTTGACCTAAGGAACCCAAAATAAGGAACGAGGTCCCTTTTTTCATAATTTAACCTTCGATTTCATAAGGAAAGCCTGAGGCAAGCTGTGAAACACTTAAGGAACGCGGAGCCCCTCCCCAACGCAAAAGGTTCCTTCTTCAGGGCCCCGACTGTATGTCTGGATCGACGCTATCGGAACGGACCCCCTGGAGCGTGGCGCTTCGTGGAGGCATCGCCGATGCATCGGCGACGCGGCGCGATCCTCCGACCCCATCGACTCAGACCCGATTCGGGAGGCCTGGAGTATTTCGACATCGGGATCGACTCCATCGAGGTGGCACTCCTGGAGTTAGAGAGTTAGAGGAAAAAGAACTATGCACATACACCGATTCTGGCCAGGCCCATCCCGAGCCCAGGATCGGTGCATACGCCCTCCTACCTTGGCTGGGAAGGTAGATGCACCGATCCTGGGTCAGGGATGGGCCTTGCCAGGATCGGTGCATGTGCAGAGTTCCCTTCGCCCGATGGAGTGTGGCGTTCCCTGAGAAAGCCGCCGACGCGAACAAAAATGATGAAACGTCGCGACAAAAATCGCGACCGGAGGCCCAGACCCGATCTTCATGCGCCTTCCTTCGGGCCAAGCCGATCAGTGGCCTTGCAGACGTGCTGCAGCGGATTCCTGCGTGGACTTCTGCGTGGACTTTTACCCGAAGCGGCGAGCGAACAACGCAGTGAAGTTCGCGCGGATGTTTGGTTGGTCTTCATTCCTGGCCCAGAAAGAGCCGCACGAAACTCACCTCGAAACCCGGAACGACATTCTCCAGGACATCCCGGGCCCACCCGATCTTTTTCCGAGCGAGATCCGCTGTGCGATGCTGGCGCCCTGATCAGTGGGGGCCCCAGGGGGCCCGTAAACCTGCGCGAAGGCGCCCAGCTCGGCACAGAACCTGCGGCGCCAGGCCCCAACCCAGACCCCCCGACGTCGCCACTTCGCGCACAGCGTCGAGCCTCGGAGGTCTGGACCCCTTCCCGGGGGACCCGCTTTTCGTCCTGAGCCGTTTCTTGACGGCCCCGCGGCCCGGGCAGGGCCCCAGTTGCCGAAAATGACAGAAAGATCTCCCGCCGCAGTTCTTCCCGACCCTCCTGTGGTGTTCGGTCCTCTTTTTCCAGAGACAGCGCCCCGCGTTCCTCCTCTCCTCTCCCCTCCTCTCCTCTCTCCTCTTCTCTTCTCTCCTCTCCTCCTCCCCTTCCTCCCTCCCGTCACCCCCCTCACACGTTTCGTGGCCCCAAAGGAAGCGCCACCGAAGGTCCCAGTGGCGCAGCCCGCAAGCGTCTCCCACACCCAGTACAACGTTTCGTGGCCCCGTAGGGAGCTCCACCGACGGTCCCAGGGGCGCAGCCTGCATGCGTCTCCCCCACCCACTACAGCGCTCCGTGGTCCTACAGGGAGCTCCACCGACGGTCCCAGGGGCGCAGCCCGCATGCGTCTACCACACCCAGTACAGCGCTCCGTGACCCCATAGGGAGCTCCACCGACGGTCCCAGGGGCGCAGCCCGCAAGCATCTCACATACCCAGTACAACGTTTCGTGGCCCCGTAGGGAGCTCCACCGACGGTCCCAGGGGCGCAGCCCGCATGCGTCTCCCCCACCCAGTACAACGCTTCGTGGCCCCATAGGGAGCTCCACCGACGGTCCCAGGGGCGCAGCCCGCATGCGTCTCCCCCACCTTGTACAAAGTTTCGTGGCCACGTAGGGAGCTCCACCGAAGGTCCCAGGGGCGCAACTCGCAATGTGCCTCACACACCCAGTACAATATTCCGTGGCCTCATAGGGAGCTCCACCGAACGTACCAGTGGCGCAGCCCGCATGCGTCTCATCCACCCAGTACAACGCTTCGTGGCCCCTTAG
>CAUYUJ010000489.1:25000-107500 GCA_963575745.1 Prorocentrum cordatum
CGCCGTCCTTGTAGAACCTGCGGTCCCACACCCTCTGGCCGTTGTACGTCACATAGCTTGTCGTAAACGTTTCCCAAGTGGTCCTCGGGATCCAGTTGCGGAACCAATCGTTGTACGTGATATCCTGGATGTACACATACTCGTCGTTGTTGATCGCAATGTAGATCCAACATTTGATGTAATAACTCCAATATCGAAGACCCCAATCGCTGTCCTCGAGATTGTGGCGCCAGTAAGCAGCGCAATCAGATGTACGTGCTCTCTTGGCGCGCGGCATCGCGGGCATGTAGTCCTCTGCGCCTGAGGCGCTGGATGCAGCGGCGTCGCCAGGAGCAGGGCGCGGCGGCGGCCGCGGCGGCGGCCGCGGCTCCATGGCGTCATCGGACTGTTGGGAGTGTGTATCTGGATCGGTTCTCATCCCTGTACTACCCCCCCTCTGGTCAGTGTGTGACGGATCGAGGGAGCCTATCAGCTCGTTGGCAATCGCGGCAAGCTTGCGCTGTGTGAACTGTTCACGGGTTCCGCCCCCTCGAGGGAGAGAAACCGCAATCAGTCCGCGCGCCTGCCGCGTCTGCCTGTCAATGCGCCCCTCGTTCAGCCACCACTTTCTCCGACCAGCCTGTCCTGTCCTAATACTGACGTCAAGGATGTCCCACGCGTCGCGCATGTCCTCGACTCTCCAGGGCTTCTTGCCGACATTCACGCGGGCTCCTGTCATCTGATGATGGAATCTGAGGTCGTTGAGAAAGCGTTGAATGAGATTGGCGTATGGGTAGTACAGAGGTCGGTCGTCCTCGGATTCGCCCATTAATCTGCATTCGTGTGCAGGCGGGCTACCGGCTTCGACCCACTTCTGATACCTCTTCTTGGACGTATTGGCCAATCTCCGCAACTGATCTTTCTCTGCGCCTATGGGGGATCGCGCACCCGTCATAATGACATGTGCGCCATCCTTCATGTATCTCGCGACCTGGTCCTCGGACAACGTCGTCTTGATCCAGTTCGTCAACTTCTGGAGGTACGCGAGGTCACTCTGTGTGGCGGTGCTCTTACCTGTGGCGCCTACGGCCACAGTGTATTGCCAACATATATCACAGAGTGTGCCGTCACCTGTGACGATACCGAGGGACAGATCTCGACCGCAATTGTTACAGAGCGGTATGGGATGCAAGATCGTCTCGGGGGCCCCTGCCGAAGTCAGGTGATCGCGGGATCCCCAGCGGGTGTCCTGACCGCGAGCGAGGCTCTGACCGATCTGACTGATCGCCTCACGATTGATCTCGGTGTTTGGTCTGGAAGCGATCGATCTGCTTAAACCCTCGATCTCGATCCGAGACAACCTTTCCCCTGGCAGTCCTTTGCACTCTATCTTGACGTTGTCGGTATCCTCAGCACCGCCATGGCATACGTTCTCCTCACGAAGACGGCGAGCCTGCTTCTGCAAGGTGGCCTCGTTGTCGCCCTCCTCGCGCTTGAGTCCCGTCTGCTCGGCTATGATACGTACCATAGTCTCCTGATCGGGAGCTGCAGACGCGACACTGCCTGGGTCCTGGGGAATATCCTGCTCGGCGCCTTCCTCTCGAGGCGCAGCAGGTGTTTCCACCAGCTCTTCCCACACAGGAAACTCTGGATCACCGTATGTCGCAGTACAATTTTTGTATAGGTTACGCAATGCCTGAAGTGCGGGATGGTTGTCATGGATGACTTCCTTGGCGAAATCTGGTAGCTCCACAATACTATCTTTCAAGATGTTCTGGTATACTTTGGAAATCCATTGAAAGATGCCGGTGGTCGACTCCTCGATAGTCTCTGGGTCGAGGTAGTGTACCAACTTTTTGAAGAAGTGATCTGCACCACAATTGGGTAAGTCATGCGCCCACTTGTGGGTATGATTGTAGTTCAAATGATATGACTCCGCGTTCCATGCTTTCGATCCAAATCGGATTTCAAATTGTAAATGTGACTGAATTTTGTCCATTACGATTCTGTCTGCGCCACTGTGTATCTCAATGATCTGCCTCATCTTGATCATAGGCGAATCCACCAATAACGCCGATGTCCAACAATACACGCGGCAATCATCAGATTGTCTAATCCATCTTGAATTCTCGTCGGGGTCGTAGTCTGGATGATCAAGGAAATTCGATGGCGGATCAATGATGTCATCGAGGATGCTTGCCTCGATCTGCTCTTCTGCTTGGATGTCTGCCGACAGGTCTGCCCTCATGTTGTCGTTCGCAGCTTTCTCATCTGCAGTAAGAACGATATTTGATATGTCCACGATTACGGTGATCAGTGGATCATGCGATAATGCTGTACCCTGTCGAGGAATGTCGCCCGTCTGAGCGTTGTCCTCGGCAGGTGTGGCCACCAGCTCGTCTGGATCAGGTGTCCGTGGAGCGGGCCTTCTTGGTGGTGTACGCGGAATACGTGGTCTATGTATGCTAGGCATTCCAAGGTATGGTAAGCTACCGCTAACCTTGTGCTGCAGTATCTCCTCGCTGCAAGATGTCGGGCCTTTCAGGGCAGTCTCCATCCATGTAGGATCGATGGCGTGTTCTTCGATACGAATCGGCAATGCAAATACAACGCCCTTGAGGGGCATGCTTTTGTCATTATACCAGATATTTACCCATCGTAAACCGTAGTTGAGAATAGGTACTTGTACCGCAAAGAACTTGTCGAAGATGCCGAAATGGATGATTGGACCATATATGTGTCCCTTGGACAAGGCAATCTTGGTATTGTGATTGCCTTTGGGCCAATGGTTGTCGTAGTGGAAGCATTTGGTAGAACCCCAATTCTTAATGACAATGAAGTCGCCCATTCGAACATCGTTAAATGCAGGACGACGATCCCAATCTTTTTGCATGATCTTTGCTGTGATTTGTCGAAGAGCTTCACGACAATGTGATAATGCAATCAACCATTCTTTATCATCTGCTTTGTGATTGGTCTCCTGGATCATAGCACGTACCATTTGCCCGTCCAAGGCGTCCTCTGCGGATGTACGGCCAGCAGGGGTTTCCCCCGGCCTGGCCGAGGGTGCTGATGCTGGCGTCATCCTTGGAGGCTCCATGTCTTGGTCGGGGTCGATAGGTGCCAATCCAGGTGGGTCGTCAATAAGTTCTCCAGGAAGGCAGGCGCAAATCTCGTACTTGCTCAATGGCTCTCTGGCTGCCAATGGCGGGTAGTCCCATGGGTCGCCGTCTGGCCACAGCTGCTGGCCATGCATGTGGTGTGGTTTGAGGCGGCGAATTGCAATAATTGCCGCAGCGGGTACCACGTCCTCAGTCATGATAGCGCCCTGAGCACCCAACCAAAATCTGCAACCTGCTTTTGTGGCGATCTCCATGTTGATCACCAGCTCGACTTCGTTCTTGTAGCTGTTGAACTTGTACGATTCCACTGAAGTATGTGGGTTCTTTTGAACGTTGTTCAAATATGTGCTAGAACTGAAGAATGCCTCAGATCGCTGCGATGGTTTATAAGTTCTGTCTCTCTGAGAGTGTGGTTCAACATATCCAGGAATGATCCCTGTCTTCAGTATGTTCTTCCAGGCGCGGGATGCTGTTCCATGATGGAGATATTTGATATCTGTCCACTGTAAGCTCTCCCATCCCATGTTCCATGGCTTTGAAGATGGGTTGGCACAACTGTGACCACCGACGCACCGAATAGCAATAACGCTGTTCCAGTCAAAAGTGCTGGGGTCACCTCCGTCAGGAATCGGCTTGGCGTATATCTCGATTCTGTTTTTCTGCGGGTCAATATGCTTCTGGAACGCACGAATAATGAATATCGGATAGTAGTCGTTCCAATCGGTGTATCCATCATTTTCACCGTCTTTCTTGAAATGTGCCACTGCCGCTTCCATGGATGGTCCATTGTGTCTTTCTTTGCGATCTCGGAATTTCCATTCAACCATTTCTTTAAATGATTTCCAATTGCTTGGAATCTTCCAATCATTCTTTGTTGTTTTATCCCAGATATTAATACGTCTGTCATGAAATTGGTTGATCCAAAACTTTTTGTAGTGAATCTCATGGCGTAACATAGTCGTGATGTCTTTGCTCATGTATTTGTTTGTTCCCAGCCATTCTTCATCAATTAGCTCAGGACCATAACGTACATCGTCGTAATGTGGTAATGGTATCCATTTCCATTCTGGGAAACAACCAGATTGTGCAATGTCAGGCGCATGAGCAATTACACTATCATCATGCAGTAGCTGCTCGTACCACTCTCGGTCTTCGATGCAGGCAAATCCATTGGTCGCTTTCGTGCCCCGCAACATTGGGCACATGTATGGATGTTCATCTTTGACGCCATACTGTACCTTCCATTCGCGAATAGTGCATGAGTTGTCGAAGATCCCGAGCTTGCTGGTATCCTCGTGCATGGAACGCTCACAACTGTCCTGCCATGACAATATATTCATCTCATGTGGAGAAGGCTCCTCCTCAGCAGGAGTTGCCTCCAGCTCCATTGCCTCAAGGTCGGTGCCGTCATCAGGGATCGGTACCGCCTCAGCTTTTGGGAGCTGATCTGCTGGTTGTTGTTCTGCTGTAGGCTCTGGAGTCGATGGTTGCGACGCTTTGATCGATTGCGGTCCAGGTTGCAGTGGATCGGGCAATGGGCCTGGTGGGGCTGGCTGTGCTGTGTCATCAGCTGCCCTCCATACGGATGTAGGAACATTAGGGTCATGACCCAAAGCCACTCGATCCAGTGCATTCTGTTCGAAGAATGTTTTGCATGCCTCGATGTTCTTCTCGTTCTCGGCAGCTGGGCCGATGCGGTGAGAAGACAATCTGTTTTCTTCTGCAATGAGTCTTGATTTGGTCGCATTATCGTCTCCATCCAACTCTTTGATCTGACGTAAGAATTGCTCGAATACAACCCAAGTAACTGCATGTGCATCTTCAACTGTTTTGACGATCTTGGGTTCTAGAAGTTCATCTTTCTCAAGAGAATGCCAAGATGCCCAAGCCCCAGGGTATTCTTTGATCAACAGCATAAGGTACTGGAATAAGTCATTGTATGCCATAACCCATGGATCATTATCAGGAAGGGTTTGGTCAGGATCGCTAGGGTCCGTTGCTGGCGTACGTGTAGACCTTCCAGGAGTCGGCTCAGTCGTGTCGCCCGTCTCGGCAGGCAGTGATGCCGGCAATGTGCCCTCGGCACATGACGCCATCCACGCACAATGAGCCATCTCGTTTGCCGTCTGTGTCATCAATGTTGTGAGGCTGAGGTCTCTTTTCCATTCGTTTGTCAACTTTTCTCTGAAGTCGAGGGCTGCCATGATTTCCTTGGCCTGAGTGTAGGCCTGGTTGTCCGTGACAGAAGTCAGCAATGGCGGCCTGAATGGATATGGCTGAGAAGGAAGAGACTGTATCAATGCGCAAAAATTGCGATAGCATACTGCGTCGCAGAATTGCGTTGTAAACATTGCCATGTTATGGTTGTTCTGTTTGGCGTGCCAAGCCTGTGGGGTAACCCTGTCGTACGTATCCACCCAATGGTCGGATGGAAGAACAGTGATACCACGGTTCTGCATGATAGTGATCAAGTCGCTCGTGTGGTGATCAAAGTTCGGGTGTACGCCCCATTGCGCTGCTTTTCCAGGTCCCATGACCGTGGGGCAGCGGAAATACTGCATCACATCGACAAAACGTGATACGTCCACGAGCACGTGTACGGGCATGAGCGTCGGGACGCCGCCCTCACATTCCATCTTTTGGAGCTCGTGTACGTTGGTAGGAGCACGACTGTGATGTCGGCGCATGTCGATGGTGTTCTGTCCAGGATTAGCACATGCGATGTCGTTCGCACTCCATACTACCATGGCATTGAGTCCCCTGTGATAGTGTCTTTGTTTTATGGATGATGGGAAATCATTGGCCCAGTATTCCCAGATGGTCTCGTTCAGCTCGCGCCACTTCTTGATGGAAGCGTTGTCGCTTTGAAACATGAGGCCTCTGGCTTCGCGGATCTTCCTGATCATATTGCGCTGCTCGAGAGTGTTCTCAAACTGATTGTTGAGAAGAGCGTTGATACGGCTTTCCTCTTTCTCGAAACGTTGCTTGCGTAGTTCCTCCATTCCGTATCGTACGCCCTCATAACCAGCTTCAGGCAAGAGAACGCAATCTTGACCGATCGGCGTGTCATTCTGTCTGAACCATTCCCTGTAATTGCCAAAAGAGAATGCCCACATCATGATGTCGTCGCGGATCATGGTCGACAGGTGCTCAAGAGTAGCGCCACCCATGTATTCCGCGCGGTTAAGGCACGGCATGAATAGCGGAACAAGAGCAGTATTTGATGCTTTGGCGAGGTCGATTCTCTTCTGGGCAGCGTTGAGCTCGTCGATGCCGAAAGTGGGGTACTTCTTGTGTTTTGCACCCTTAGCCCCTTTCTTCGGATGCATGATCCATGTTGAGTCCGTGTATAAGTTGGTCCATTTGTACGCATGACCCGATGGCCCAAATGCATGATGTAATAGTAGTCCCAAGTCCTCTTGTACGAGGGAGTGCCACCCATTGTCTGACAATAGGGTAGAAACCAAGCGACCACCACAGAAAGCACTGTATTTTGCGTGGTCCAGCTCGAATGGGTCAACATCATTGCCAGGAGTCATGCCGGGATCATTCGAACCCATGTGGTCAGCAGCGTCGCCGAAGAAGTCGTTGCCCTCGTTGTATGGTGTCCAACGATAGGTACGCTCTGTCTCTTGTGGATCATCCAATATCGCCACCCAACCATTCGGATGGTCGGATGGTGTTGCCACCGTCTTGGAGTTTGATCCGATACTTCCAAAGCCTCCGCGCGCAGTCAACCATGTAGTAAGCTTGCGGCGGAACTTCTTTGTTTGGGTAAGGTCGGAAAAAGCTCTCGTGTTGGTGACCAAGTTATCCTCGACGATATGACCGATGTGCCCAGATGTATCCGATGTCCTGGCGATGCCAGGTGGACGAGTAGGTAGCTTGGCCATTGCACGATCAATTTTAGGAGCATAGCATGGCGTTACCAATCCATTTTGGTATACATCGGATGGTGCACTCAGACCATTGTTGTAATAGTTTTGCGTATCCGTAACGCTGTCCTCGGTATATTGTCCCAGAACTGCACTGCCAATTTTGGACCAATCGTTGTGAATCATCATCCACTCCGTCTTCAGTATCATTGTAGTAAAGTTTGATGGTGGACATTTGCGGTCTGATCCTGGGATCGTCGCGTTCAAATGGTCATGTAGTCCACGAACACTATCTTGTACTGAAGGATTACGATTGAAAAGGCTGGAAATCATACACATAGCACGCATGAATGATAGCCACGGCGTAGCTGTGAACGTGTTGTACTCATAGTTGGCGTTGCCGCCGACGGATCCACTCTCGGTGCTGGCCCATTTCTTAGCCTCGACGGACGCGAAGCGGGCAAGTTCACGGATAGAAGACTCGTCGGGTACGCGGAGATCAAATTCTCCGCTCCGATCGGCACGCCGTTGATGTATGTATATGTAACCATCTTCGGGATCACGAGGACGACCAGTTTGAGCGTGGTACGCAAAGCCCACGCGGTCATCGCCCCTGGCGTTCGGGTCGTACTCCTTGTCGTAGCCGATGGGCCAGCCGACGAGGTTGAGCGGCTGTGCCTGATCCATCTCGTGGATGGAGGGGTCGGGATTAGAACCGATCTCACTTATGTTCGCCTCGCAAGCGGCAAACAGGATGCTTGTAAGCTTTGTAGCTCGAGTCGTAAAATTGCTGCGGTGTGAACGAATAATCAATGTCCTAACTCTCTCTGCATCTCGTTGAGGTGAGGGAGGATGGCGAGGATGTCTACCGTGCGGTGAACGTGCGCGTGAACGAGGTGTGCGCGACGCAGTATCTGCGGCTGGTACGCCATAGTGGTACATGCATGCACATAGCCCCTCATGGTTAGCTTGTCCAACACACTGAAATCCGCATTCTGATCCTACCTCGCCCCATCTTTCTTTTTCCGTCAGCAATATCTTGCATATTTCTGGGCATCCATTCAATTTAGGAGGTTCCGCTTCATGAGGTAAACCGTCGGGCCTCCGAGGCCCTCGTATCGGCGGACATTGTATCGGAGTAACAGGAAAAATAAGCGAGTGTTCCAAGAGGTCCTTCCAAAGGTCTGCTTTCTTGGTCTCGAAATGTTTGGTCATCATATCTGCGATCTGCTCTTTTGTTCCTACATATTTAAGCTCGATATGTTCAATTTGACATGTTTCGCATATCCAATCCAGATTGATACGATGAGTACGATGAAGATGACGAAGTGCTGGTGTTCGTCCCTTTTGGACAATTTTGATAACGGCCTGGTTATCCTCCAGGACGATGAGTCGTACTTTCGGTGCACTGATCTCTGGAGCTGGCTCTGGATCCACGTGTAGTACGGTACCTTCATGGGATATTGTACGTCTCTTTGGAGTCGTAGGTAAATCCGTATTTAGCGGTAGTTGCCTACGGCTAGGAGAAGATCCCCGAGTAGGGGGTGCCTTGCGAGGCGATGGTTTACGCTTCTTTTTGGCTGCCAATGTAGGACACATCGCCGGGTCAACGTGTCGATGGCAACTCAGGCATGTATTCTTCTCTTTGCATGTTTTGGCAACTCCCACCACGGCTTCCCAGAATGATAGTAGTGGTAACCCTTCCAGTCGTAGTGCGGAATCGAGAGCAACGATCTCCGATTCAGTAGATGAATGTGAAACAACCGTTTGTTTCTTACATACAGCGTTGACTGGAAAGAACGTATTGGGTCCAACAAGCGCAGCAAAAACACCGGTAGTGGATTTGGAGGATGTAATGCAATCAGCGAACGAGGCGTCAGTGAAGAGCATGATGGATAACTTGTCTGATGAATCGCCGATCCATCCGTGTAAGCAATGTGTACGCGTCGTTTTGATGTAGCATATCAACCGATGTAGACGTTTGTCACATGTAGTATTCCATTTGGTAATTTCTCTGGCCAACATACATACCGGATGTAGAAGATCGAAACGACAGCAACGTGCCAAGTACAGGATCTTCATTAGTACACTTGCCGCGTCCTGGCCGAGAACGCCCTCGTCTGAATAGTCGGACTCAGTGAAGGAGGTGTCCTCGATGCCAGGGGTCTCTGCGTCGGGTAGATCATGGTATGTGGCGGGTATGGTATTGGTAGAAGTTGTGTCGACCGATTTTGCTGGGCTGGATGATCTTGTCCGTGCGTTGAGCACACTAGTAGGTCTGGCGACCGACCCGGAGGAGGATGGCGATTTGGATCGCGAAGCCCTCGGCGAGTCGGATCGTTTCCGACGTGACCCTGTTCCCTGGGCGCGCTTGGAGGCGCATTCCAGGTACCGCTCAATGCACTGATCTGTAAAACCAAGCATGTCATGTCGAATACCACGAACGTGTTTTGCCGTATTGTACTCTTTCTCGTTGTGTGCAGGTAGCAAAGGGCGTATTGTGGACATTCTTTTGTCGAAGATACTCTGCGGTACGTCATATGCTTGTTGTCCACAACCCAAATATTGTGAGTATGGAGTAGGTGGATCCAAATCGATACCGCTTTTACGAATATAATCCCAGCCAGTCTGTAGATTATGAGCTGGGCCGGCCAATTTGAAATCGTCCACATATACTGAAAGTATCAGTCCCAGTTTGTTGTGTCTCCATACACATTCCCATCCTGAAATAGGCTCGAAACCGACGCTTTCCAAGCATGTACGGCATTTTCGTTCCCAAAAGACACCTGCAAGAGGGTGTCCGTATAGTGCCAATCGCAATCGGCACACTGGGTTATTGTATTTTGACCATGATGTCGGTTGTCGCCATTTAGGTATAGTAATCCAAGTATCAACTGGATCAATTCGTCCGTCGCCGTATAATAATGCCTGCGTGTAAGCTCCAGGTGCGTCACTTTGCTCTCCCGCATATTGCGGTAATAATGCAGTAGCATCGCAAAGTTTGGAAGCCTCTATATGCGAAGCACTGGAAGCGGCGTCGGCGAATATGGCGGCCAAACCAGTTTCATCTTTGCCTGTATTGCCCTGAACCACCACTCTGCCCTTGAATTTACGTAGATCAGGAGGAAGTTCTTCATGTTTGACTGAAGATAATTCCAATATATTGAAGAAATGCACCTTTGTTCCATTGCGAATAGCTTGTGACTCAATGTCAGCTTTTTCTGCAACAGTCTCCAACATCCATGTTTGTTTCGTTTCCAATCTCTCGTATTCTTTTCGTAGGGCTTCTTGTGCACGTGGTTCTGCGGCAACTTCTTTCTTACTCAGGTTTCTGGTAACTAATGCTGGGCGTGACCATGTCGAATCTGGTATTTTATCTCTGTGTGCCGGCATGTAGTTGGTCTCACGTGGCATGGTTGGTATTGCTACCGACTGGGTGAACTTGCGTATGAGCGGGTTCAAAGTCCCAAAGTCGGTTCCTTCATTATCCACAAATACCAAAGCACGTTCTTCTCCATCGTGCTGTTGTGGTAGTTGACGGTAGTATAGTACCGTGGTAATGTCACGTGGCCCACCAGGTAATTTGGCATACAGTATTTCTTTGTTTGTCACGCCTTTGACATTCTCGTCGCGGATGACGTCACCATTGTCAGTGTCGTATGTAATCCGTCGTTCCACAGTATTCCATGTGGGTCCGCCTGATGTAGTAGTACGGAAATTGTTGACCTGTTTATCCTGTCTTGTCCACACTCTCAATGCAGCACGATCACGAATCTCACGGGCTCGTTTAACGTCGTTGGCGTAATCGATTTCTTTCTTTTGCTGTCCACGGGAAAGTGTTTTCCAATGCTCGGGAAGAACGTGATCAGGACGTGTCGTAGTCTGCACACGTGTCTCGCGTCCACGAACCACCATTTTGCCGTCTGGCGTTATTTTTGGAAGCTCATAGAACTGAATCGTGCCTGTCCACGGCTCGCTCAGCTCCCTGTGGTCGTTGGCGCTAACACCATCCCAAACATCTCGGAAGTTACTTTCACCCTCGAACGTAGAAGTCGTTTTGAAATCTCGTGTCACGTCGAGTTGGTCAACAGGTACTGGTATATTCATGACGTCGTCCGTTGGGATGAATAGTTTCTTTCTTGGGGTACGAATGTGTCTGATGACGCAATATCCACGCTGTTCCCAGTAGTCTGGCTCCGGCGCTGGTGCAGCAACTTCAGAAGCCGATGTCTGGATATCAATAGCGTTATCTTCCGTCGTCATCATAGACGGATCATCCCATTCTTTAGGGTAAGAAAGTGGAGGATCAGGCATTGGCTTGTCACCCAAGGGGCGAGAAGTAGATGCCTTCACCTCGTCGTGTGCCTCAGGGTTATGATGTCGTAGAGTACCATCTTTCACGGGGTAGGTGAACTTGCCATCGGGGATGATGATGTCTTTGACTCTGTGCACATGACACAGATCACCATCAGGGTTCTTGGCGTATGTAGCCGTGTCCAAAACAAGGTAGTCACCTGACCATCGTCCACCAGAGTGTAAGTGGTATCCCATGAATAACCCTTCCCGAGTATTTTCTTTAAATTTTGCAGTCTCGTTGTTAATCTCGGGGTTGAGGCATTTCCAAAATATCCGAGCACCGAATGGTATGCAGTGCCCAGGAAAGCTTTCGCCAAATCTTATTTCATGAGCTGTCTTTTCTGCATGCTCCTCGTTGAGGGCAGCGACGCCCGTGGATGTATGCACAAAGTTGTGTCCACAGCAAAAGGCTTGCATGGCCTCTTTCCACCATTCGTGTCCCAGACCAGACATATGTAACACAGCTCTGGTACCAAGGATGACAATTTTGACAACGCGCTCAATCAATCCATTTGTCTGTGGACGATGTGGCGTACTCGTGTCGTGTCTCCATCCCAATTGGCGGCAAGCTTTCTGAAGCTCTCCAGAATTGTCTGTGTAGATATGCTTCACCTCATCGTTCGCGGCGATGAACTGTTGAAAGGATGCCTTTGTAGTAGCTGCGTCTTTGTGTAGCGCTGGGTAGGCCATGAAGATGCCAGTATATCTGTCAAGGACAACAAGTGCATATTTGTCGCCATGTTTGTCCGCGGCATCGTCTTTGGCCAGTACGATATGGTCGGCAGTTAGAGCTTCACCGAACTTCTTCGGGACAAAAGCCTCGTAGGCGTTATCCTCTTCGGTGGGGTCTGCCGGTGGATGTGGTTTGCGCTGTCGTCTACACGGGGCATTCTGTGCCATCGTACGAGAACAGATCTCGCAGTCGGGATGTTTTGGGCTGTGAGTCATGTAATGCATCGGGTCGATCGGTTTCTTTTGTCTGTTGGGCAGAACTCGATCGTTGTCTGGGTGCGTTCGTGTGGGTGTCTCTGTCGGTATGTCGTTGTCTGCTTGAGCTATATCGAACCCCCCGCATTGTGGAGGAGAACACTGCATCTGAGACGTAGGCGAGTCGGTGGTAGAGTCCACGTTGGTCTCGTCTGTTCTTGTGTCGGGAGGTTCTTCGACCGTGGTGGTCCGTGCTCCTCCTCCCTCTCCGACATGTGGTCTCTTGGGGCAGGTCCCTATGTGGGGTCGTAGCTCGTCTGCAGTGGTTGGTTGCTCTGTAGTTTTGCAGCACCAACAAGTGTCGTTACAGCGGGCGGATGAACGCTTTCGCTGACGACGGCGGGGTGCTGACGAAGTGCATAAACGTGGTGGTGGTATCCGTGTTAAGTCGTCGAGTCGTAACTCTGGCACTCGATTGTTGACTGGAATCTGATACCATTGGCCCCCCGGATCCTGAAGCATGTAGCCCAGCTCAGGATCCCAAAGCTGTCGAAAGCCATCAACCTCGATCAATTTTCCAACTGATAGTAATGATGGGCAGTCTGGTAAAGCAAGGGCTGAACTATGCAGTCCAACTTCGGGTAGCCGTATGTCGTAGTGCTCGTTGACGGTACGATCACCATTTGCAGTTTCCAGAATATGCTCTTCGCGAATAGATATGCGATCCGACTCGGTCTGCGTAAGTTCATGTTTTCCCTGAATATGATGGGCAGAACCACTGTCAAGAACCCAAGACCTTGTCAATGCTGCAGTCGAGCGTGGAGTGTCGACCTGCTTTGTCGTTGTTGTCGTCTGGGCAGTCTTTGATGACTGCTTGACAGTGTCGTCATGCTTTCGGATCGCAGTTGGTGTGGCCACCGACTCTTTGTTGTGTCGGTAGTCGTACAGTTCGTCGTACCATAGTTGTGCCTCTTTTTGACATTCTCGTAAGGCCTCTGCACTATCATCCCACCATTTTTGTGGTAATGGATCTGGTACTTTGACGATGTCACCCTCATTCGGCAGCTCTTTCCACCTGTCCAGTCTGGCTCTGCCAGATATGGTATGGAAATAGTAGTCCACGTTGCGTACGTCGAAGCGTATCCGACGACGTATCTTGGTAGATGTCGCTGTGGCCTTGGTGTTGGCCATGAGGGTCTTGTCGCGGATGACGTAACTGCGGTCTGAACGGCGTGAATGTCTAAAGTTGGCAGGAGAACGTGCTCTAGTGTTGGGTGAACCACGGGACGATCCGCGGCTCGGATACCGCTTGCCACGTCCTTTGTCACTGCCATATGATCTATCACGGCCGCGTGGACTGCCGCGTCCGCCGCCACGATTGTCTCGTCCTCGGGAGGTAGATCTCGAAGATCTGTCGTAACGACTTCTCGATTGGCTGCGAGAGTCTTGGGACCTCCTGGATGTCGAACGGGATCGGTCGTATTGGCGTCGGTTGTCACGTCCCTGTCGTGAATCGCTTGCGCAGCGAAACCCCCCGCGTTGTGAAGACCGTTGGCTTCCTGATCCGCGGGATGGCGATCGGCCACGGCTGTCCTGGCTGGAAGTCCGCGGTCGACTCGGGCTTCGTTCAGGGGTCTTTGCACCAGGTGCGAGATGAGCGTATTTGCATTTGTCGCCTTTTGTGCACTTGTTCTGTGCGAAATCCTTGCACTGTGCGACGTGCGGGTAGTTACACTTATCACCTCTGGTACATGTGTTGCGCTTGGCAAAATCGAAGCAGAACGGCCTTGATGCTGGCTTCTTGTGATTCGCAGGAGTGGACATACTACGGCGGGGGTTGCCACCAGCCGTTGATGTTCTGGAAGATTTGTTGTTCTTCCAATCCCTGGAATATGTATGTAAAGCCTTGCACCGTTCACCATTGCGACAATTGCCTTTCTTCCATGCAACGCATACGTTGACCTGAGATCGTGTCTCGTGTTCGTACCGTAGCTTGTTTTGATTATTCTCCAATTGTTTAATCTCCAGTATGTCCAGGACACGCTGTCGAAGCCAACCGTAGGTACGATTCGGGTCGCTCATCTTCATGCGCTGGTACTCGTACATGTCTTGTTTCATCCATGCATGTCTACGAATCTGTGTGCGGAATAGCGATTCCAATATCTTTGGATCGGGTACTTCTCGGCATTCCAAGAGTAAGGCGTCCCAATCGGTAATGAAACGTTGCAAATCTTCGTCTCTCATCCTCAGTTCTTTAAGGCGCTCGAAATCGTGCAGGTCGTCGTCGACGTCTGTCACTTTGTAGGACTGTAGGATATGCCAGTATATCTGGCGTCCTTTGAGCATGCGTCCTGCTTTGTGCTCTCTGGTCTCGATGAGCCTGATTTGGTAGCGTAAGTCTGAGGATAAGATGTCGCTCAGAGCGGTTGCGAGTTTGCAATCGATGCTCTCAAAGTCTCCACTGTCTTGTAAATCCTCGAATGTACATTCGGGCTGTTCTGCCACGCATAGGAAGGCGTATGCTTTGGATGGTCGCCCTGAGGCGGCCCCGAAGTTCTTTCGCACTCTTTGCTGCCATTCCAGCAGCTGCGTGATCTTAGGCAAGACAGGTACTCGAACGGTGTCTGACTCCTTGATAGGCGTCGTTGTATGTACCGACACCGCAGACACTGGTTGTGAGGGTATCGGTGCACCGTCGATGGTTGGTTCTGTGCGCACAGGAGACACATGCGTGTCTGTGCAGAAACTGCCGCGGAGGCTGCTCCTGGAGATGTACGTCGTTGTTGTCCTGCTGAAGCTTGTGGTGCTTCGGCGGACGCTGCCGTCGGCCTGTGCGGGTCGGCTGCAGGTCGAAGGTGAATGTTGGTGTCGTTAGTGTGGTCGATCAGCTGATTCGTCCAGCTCGTCATGTCTTCTTGTATTTGACCCACCTTTTGGCGTGTGTACTCATCAGTATCCCGAGAACGTTGTGAATACCGATCAAGTCGATGCTCGCATGCTCGGAGACGGGCGCTTTGTGCCTCCACTTCGCTTTCCAGACGTGCGAGGTAACTCTCTACACGTACCTTCTCAGTATCTCTTTCATGAATAACCTGGGAGAGCTCTAACTGCGTGTGGTCCGCCGCCTTCTCAACCTCCTGCAACCTGTCAGTGAGGCGGGCGAAATCGTAAACCGTGGGAGGAGAATCCAGCTGATCAGTCTGGGCTCGTCCGACACGCAACTCTGCCAGGGCGTCCTGTACACCAGGGAAACGCTGCTCTATGTCAGAGATCCGGTTAGCGAGTGGCTGCACGACAGCGTTGGTCGCATCAAGCCTTTGAGTGATGACTCTCTCAGTACGCTGCAACATGTCGATCAGGTTCGACGAGTTTGTGTGTGCTTCGGTACGAAGCGTCGCCGTAGTGTGGTCTAGGTAAGATCGAAGATCATTGATCTGAGACTGAACGTCGCCGAGGTCTGTGGCCTCGGTTGGGGTTGGTCGGTTACGGAGCTGGTCGTGGATCTCATCGTGTAAAATCCTGACCGCAGAAATGCCTGTGTCGCGTACGATCACAAGTTGTTGCTCCATCTGCGCGAGATAGTTGCGCAGGTTCTCGACCATCGCCGTTCGTTCACCTGAGTGTGACACCTCACGATCAACCTGGTACTGCAGTTCTCCTATGATGCGTCTATCTTCGGCGATCCTGGAATCGATGATCCCTAAGGCGCCGTCAAGATCGCGGCGTATGGCTGCAGTATCCGTGGCGTTCGTCTGAACGCTCTGTAGTAGTCCAGAGTATTGGCTGGACACGAAGGTTTCAACCTGGTCTCTGAGCTCAGCTATGTCACCTGCGGCGGACGTCTCCGCCGGCTGGTCGTCTGAGATGGAGAGGTGGGGAGCGTCAGCTTCCCTGTGTCCCCTGTCGCGGGGAGTGCATGGCCTCTGAGAGGCAGTACGCGGGCTCGACCTGCGCTCGCCGTATGGGCCTGGGGCTCCACGGCGGTTGCGCGCGGACGAGCTGCGACTCGGACCATGTGTGTGTGATGTCTCATCCGATGATACCTTGGGGTACCGCGTCTGTGGCTGTGCCGACACTGGTCTACTGAGTTCCTCGAAGGTAGCTACGTGCTCCGCCACAGGGACGGTCGCAGGGCTGGGGGTTCCAGCACCTGAGGTCCATCGGCGGTTAGCGCGGAAGCGCCCTGGAGTATCGAGACCGGTAAGGTTTTCGCCTGACGCGGTTGGGATTGCTCCCGACGGGGAAGGGGAGGGAGGATCAAAGGTCGGCGTGTGAAACTCCTTCCTTCCTGTTCCTACTCCTTCTCCTGTCCCCCCGCGGGCGGCGCTGCGGCGAAGTTCAGCAGCTAGACGCGCCTCGGGTCCTCGGGAGCTGGGGGGGGTATCGGGGACACCAACACAGTCCGCACTAATGCTCTCCAACTCGTCACCGAGCCGTCGCACCGTGGGAGAGCTTGGACGCGAAGCCCCAATGGAACCCTTACGGCGCATGCGCCGAAGCGGCTCCATTGGGCTCGCATGCAAGGTCACCGCGGGCGAGTCGGTGAAGGTGAGCGTTAAAGGGCTGATAACCTGTGTATGGGGTTGAAGTACAAGAGTACAGAACCCCTGATCCGTTGGTAGAGAGATGGAGGGATAGATGGATATCTTTCCCTCCCAAGCGATCAAGGTACGATCGCTCCAACTCAGTACCTGAGCCCAAACGGCCAGGTGCGGGAGAGGTAAGGATAAGGAGTATATATGAGGGTATTACACGGGTTCCATACACACTCTCTTGGGGCATGTGGGTGGCCTCTTCGGCCGTCGTGAGGCCATTTTGGGCGCCCCCCCGCAAGGGAAGGAAGATGGAAAGCCGCTCGACTCTTGAGATATTAAGACGCTCAAGTATGTACATATCCATATGCTGGAACCTGGGAATCCCCAAGCACAACCAAAACTCATGTGGGCCAGCTTCCCGGACGTTTCTCAACAAAAAAACCTGGGACCATGTTTGCTGTTCACCCCCGAGGGGCGAGCGTGCTCAAGAAACTGGGCCAACTTTCTCGCAAGGTGGTTGAGAAATGCTGGCCCAGCTCTGCGGGAGGAGGCTTCCAGCTCCGATGCTCGACCGCACCTCTTCAGCGAACGGTTGGTGATCGGGCACGACACCTCCTCAAGGAGACAGATCCCCTGAACCCCCCCGAAGTCAACACCGGAGTCCCGGAGGCACCCAAGGCGCCCAAAGCCTCCTCGGCCCTCGATCCTCGATCCTCCCTCCTCCCTCCTCCTAGACCATCTGCTTCCAGGTGGCCGATTCCGGAAACCCTGAGCCAAAAATGTTGTCAATCTCTTGGGAGGTCGACTTTTGCTTCCGCCGATTTACTTCCGCTGCCTTCCGCCGACCTTCCGCCGCCTTCCGCCGTGGAAGAGATGGCAACTCCTTCGATCCTCCAAGGCAAGGCTCTTTTTGTAACGCCCCAGGCGGAGGTGGTATCCACCCCGCTGGCGACCCCCCCCTGACACTGCCCGATCGGAGGAGGAGGGCGACCCTCAGATCCTGGCGCCGCGACAAAAGAAAACGCGACGGCAGGTCTCTCCAGGGCTGTCCTCTTCCAGCCTGCAAAACACAGGCGCCGCAACCAAAAAATGTGACGGCTGGTCTCTCCACTGCGTTTCTCCTCTGCCTGTAAAGAACAGCACCCGAGCACACACACACACACACACACACACACTCACTCACAGACACAGCCTGGGCAAACGGCGCGAACTGCACGACTCGTCGCCAGAAACGACTACACTTCTGTTGTCCTCCATGCAGGCCGGAGGAGGAAGAGGAGGAGGAGGAGGAGGAGGAGGAGGGGGAGGGGGAGGGGGAGGAGGAGGAGGAGGAAGCATCTGGTGCCAAAAATCCATTCAGCGGGTGAGCTTTTCAGAAGCTAGGGGTGACAGGGGAGCCCGAGGACGCCCGGGTCCGGCAGCCGCTTCGCCTGAGACCTCCACACGGTGTATGCAGAAGCCGTGCTCTCGCCTCCATGGCCCGGACGACCGCGATCCTGGGCAAAAAATACAGTCGGGGCGTTGACCTAAGGAACCCTAAATAAGGAATGAGGCCCCTTTTTTCCATAAGTTAACCTTCGATTCCCCATCGAAAACCTAAGGAAAACCTGAGGCAAGCTGCGAAACAATCAAGGAACACGGAGCCCCTCCCCAACGGAAAGGGTTCCTTCTTCAGGGCCCCGACTGTACGCCAGCCTGACGAAGGACCCAAACAGATGCAGATGTGGGAACCGTCGTTGTATGCACCGAATTCGGTCGAGCTCCCTATGGGACCAAGAAACGCGTGAGGGGTGTGCCAAAACGGGTGCGGCGGCCGCGTGCGAGCGCTGGCATCTAGGCCTCCTTCGGTGGGAGCGCTCCCTGTGGGGCCACGAAACATGTTAGGGTGTGGCAAAATAAGCGCGGTGGCCGCATGCGAGCGCTGGCATTTGGGCCTTCGGTGGAGCTCCCTGTGGGGCCACGGAACGTGTGAGGGGTGAGCCCAAATGGGTGCGGTGGCCGCATGCAAGCGCTGAAATTTGGGCCTTGGGTGGGAAAGCTCCCTGTGGGGCCACGAAACATGTGACGGTGTGGCAAAATGGGCGCGGTGGCCGCATGCGAGCGCTGGCATCTAGGCCGTCGGTGGAGCTCCCTGCGGGGCCATGCGAGCGGTGGCATCTGAGCCTTCGGTGGGGCTCCCTGTGGGGCCACGAAACGCGCGAGGAGTGTGCCAGAATGGGCGCGGTGGCCGCATGCGAGCGCTGACATTTGGGCCTCCGGTGGAACTCCCCATGGGGCCACGAAACGCTGTACTGGGTAGGGGAAACGCATGCGAACACCGCCACTGGGGCCTTCGGTGGAGGCGGTGTGCCAAAATGGGCGCGGTGGCCGCATGCGAGCGCTGGCATTTGAGCCTTCGGTGGAGCTCCCTGGGGGGCCACGAAACGCTGTGCTGCGTGGGGGAAACGCATGCGAACACTGCCACTGCGGCCTACTGTGGAGGCGGTATGCAAAATGGGTGCGGCAGCCGCATGCGAGCGCTGGCAATTGGGCCTTCGGTGGAGCTCCCCATGGGGCCACGAAACGCTGTACTGGGTAGGGGAAACGCATGCGAACACCGCCACTGGGGCCTTCGGTGTA
This sequence comes from Prorocentrum cordatum, assembly GCA_963575745.1. NCBI lineage: Eukaryota > Dinophyceae > Prorocentrales > Prorocentraceae > Prorocentrum > Prorocentrum cordatum. Next base: position 44,414 of record CAUYUJ010000489.1, read on the forward strand.
GGCGGTATGCCAAAATGGGCGCGGTGGCCGCATGCGAGCGCTGGCATTTGGGCCTTCGGTGGAGCTCCCCATGGGGCCACGAAACGCTGTGCTGGGACGCATGCGAACATCGCCACTGGGGCCTTCGGTGGAGCCCCCTTATGGGGCCACCAGACGTGTGAGGTGTGTGCCGAAATTGTTGACTGGTGCGGATGGCAGATGCATGGATTGGAGGAGGGAGGAGGAGGGACGAGGAGAGGAGTTGGGAAACGCGGCGCGCTGTCTCTTCAAAACTAAGACCCAACACCACAGGATGGTTGGGAATTAAGGTGCACATGGCCGTGCTCCCACCTTTGCTCATGACCTCTTCGCCTTTGCTGTTGCTTGGGTACTTTACTGGGATGATGTGTGGGCCTCTGTGGCATGCTCTACGGCGTCTTCGGCATCCTATGAACCTCCAGGGACCTCTGGGGGCCTCCGAGGGGGGTGGGGGTCTGGGGCGGGACTGCAACCTACCAATTCGGTCGCACCAAACCATGTCCCACCACAGATCAGCTCCTGAACTGGCACACCTCGCAGGGGAGGCTGGCCAGCCCCTCTCATGCCCAGAATCTTCAACCCTCTTGGGCTTCGCAGGAGCTTCAGGCCCACGTCCCAGTAGCAGCACGTCATGCGGCTGTCCTGAACGGTAGGCCTCCTTGACAGCCGCACTGCCGAAATGCTCGGCTACGAATTTCTTTCGAAAGGCAGCCAGCACTAGCCCTTCTACGAAAGGCAACCAACATTCCTTCCGTGTGGTTGGGTCTCCGGCTTGAATATGGCAGCCGCTGCACCTCCTTCCTCGCCTCCTCTCTTCGCTCCGTCTCCTGGCCCCTTGCCTCATCGTATTTGTTCTCCGTCCCTTGCCTCCCAGGCGATCGCCTGCTCCTGCCAGCAAACTGGCAGATATCGCCACACTCTGATTCACCGAGGGAAACTTCTCCTTGCCACCGTGGGTGTTGCCCAGCACACAGCATGCAGCCCTGGGAGGTTCAACGGAGAGGCGTCCAACGCAGAGGCAAACGATTTCTCTCGCCCGCCTCCTGGGTCAGAATACATTGCCCCCTCCCCTGGTGCTGCCAAGCGCACAACTGTGCACGCGTTCCAGCGCCTGCGGGGGGGGTCCAGCGGAAGTGTTTTCCCAACCATCCTGTGGTGTTGGGTCCTCGTTTTGAAGAAACGGTCCCCGCGTTCTCCTCCTCTCGTGCCCCCCACCTCCTCCCTACCGTCCGCATGCGTCCCGCACACCCAGTACAGCGTTTCGTGGCCCCATAGGGAGCCCCACCGAAGGTCCCAGTGCTACCGTCCGCATGCGTCAGGCACACCCAGTACAGCGGTTCGTGGCCCATAAGAAGCCCCACCGAAAATCCCAGTGCTTCCGTCCGCATGCGTCCCGCACACCCAGTACAGCGGTTCGTGGCCCCATAGGAAGACCCACCGAAGGTTCCAGTGCTACCGTCCACATGCGTCCCGCACACCCAGTACAGCGGTTCGTGGCCCCATAGAGAGCTCCACCGAAGGTCCCAGTGCTACCGTCCGCATGCGTCCCGCAAACCCAGTACAGCGTTTCGTGGCCCTCCTCCCCCTCCTCCCTGCATTTCACCCACCCATGACAGCGTTTCGTGGCCCCATGGGAAGCCCCATCGAAGGTCCCAGCGCTACCGTCCGCATGCGTCCCGCACACCCAGTACAGCGCTTCGTGGCCCCATAGGGAGCCCCACCGAAGGTCCCAGCGCTACCGTCCGCATGCGTCCCGCAAACCCAGTACAGCGTTTCGTGGCCCTCCTCCCCCTCCTCCCTGCGTTTCACCCACCCAGTACAGCGTTTTCGTGGCTCCATAGGGAGCTCCACCGAAGGCCCCAGTGCCCCCGTCCGCATGCGTCCCGGAAGCCCAATTTGGCATTTTCACCCACCCAGTGCAGCGCTTCGTGGCCCCATAGGGGGCTCCACCCAAGGCCCCAGTGCCACCGTCCGTATGCGTCCAGGAAATGTAATTTGGCATGTTCACGCGCGCAGTGCAGCGTTTCGTGGCTCCATAGGGGGCTCCACCGAAGCCCCCAGTGGGACCGTCCGCATGCGTCCCAGTAACCTAATTTGGCATTTTCACTCACTCAGTAGAGCGCTTCGTGGCCCCATAGGGAGCTCCACCGAAGCCCTGTGGGACCGTCCGCATTCGTCCCGGAAACCCAATTCGGCACACCATCCACACAATACAGCGTTCCCCCCCGCCCAGTGCAGCGCTTCGTGGCCCCATAGGGAGCTTCACCGAAGCAGATAATCACAATTACGGTACCCACAACTGCATATGGTTGGGGGTTTCGCCAGGATAATTGTGAGGTCCAAGCGATTACCCTCGCCTTCCACCACCCTGTGCTGCTAAACGAACAACCTTCGTCACTTCCTATTGATCCCCATGGTGAGTCCTTGGGCAACTTCGTACCTTGGCGTCACTTCGCTCGGGAGGATGAAGGATGGACGAAGCAGGGAGGAGGGAAGAGTGGGGGAGGTGAAAAGAAAGAAGAGTGCAGGGAGAAGGCAGGGATGATGGAGAAGAAGAAGGAGCAAGGAGGAGGAGGAGGAGGACGAGGAGTAAAGAAGAGGTGGGAAAAGCAGGAGGAGAGGGAGGGAACAGGAGGAAAAGGGAAGAGGTGGAGAAGGAAGGAGGCGGAAACAGCGAAGAGGCAAGAGAGAAAAGAGAGGAGCGGAATATGAGACGGGCAGCAGAGTCCCGCGGATTCCACCACCGACTAACCATGCTCTCGCAATGGGGCCGACCTCCGCAAGAAAAATACAACAACCTATTTACGCGACCGAGGAACCCCAAATAATTATCATGTGTCTTGCGTGGTGCTAGCTGACGTGGAACTTGCGAGCCCGTTGCTCGCGGCCGTTGCTCCGCCGACGCAGTGCCGTGGAAATGCTACGCGTGCGATGCTCTTGGCAACCATGACGGATAGATAGCAGCCGCGCAGAGCTGCGCACCCCCTACGGTGTCGAGAGTATGCCACGCCTGCTTTTCCCTGGACGACCGTGACGGATAGCGGCCGCACTGAGGGACCACCGCCTGCGCACCCCCGATGGCGTCGAGAATATGCCACGCAAGCTATGCCCTGGACGACCGTGACGAATAGCGGCCGCGCTGAGGGACCACCCCCTGCGCACCCCCGATGGCGTCGAGAATATGCCACGCTTGCTACGCCCTGGACGACCGTGACGGATAGCGGCCGCGCTGAGGGACCACTCCCTGCGCACCCCCTTATGGTGTCGAGAATTGTCGAGGATATGCCACGCCTGCTACGCCCTGGACGACCGTGACGGATAGCGGCCGCGCTGAAGGACCACTCTCTGCGCACCCCCAAATAGTGACGAGGATATGCCACGCTTGCTGCGCTCTGGACGACCGTGACGGATAGCGGCCGCGCTGAGGGACCACCCCCTGCGCACCCCCGATGGTGTCGAGAGTATGCCACGCCTGCTTTTCCCTGGACGACCGTGCCGGATAGCGGCCGCGCTGAGGGACCAACCCCTGCGCACCCCCTTGTTGTGCCAAACATATGCCCCGCCTGCTACGCCCTGGACGACCGTGACGGATAGCGGCCGCGCTGAGGGACCACCCCCTGCGCACCCCGTATGGTGTCGAGAATACGCCACGCCTGCTACGCCCTGGACGGCCGTGACGGATAGCGGCTGCGCTGGGGACCACCCCCTGCGCACCCCGTATAGTGTCGAGGATATGCCACGCCTGCTATTCCCTGGACGACCGTGACAGATTGCGGCCGCGCTGGGAGACCACCCCCTGCGCCCCCCCTGTGGTGTCGAGAATATGCCACGTCTGCTACGCCCTGGACGACAGTGACGGATAGCGGCTGCGCTGAGGGACCATCCCCTGCGCACCCCCGATGGTGTCGAGAGTATGCCACGCCTGCTTTTCCCTGGACGACCGTGCCGGATAGCGGCCGCGCTGAGGGACCAACCCCTGCGCACCCCCTGTGGTGTCGAGAGTATGCCACGCCTGCTACGCCCTGGACGGCCGTGACGGATAGAGAGCGCGCTGAGGGACTACTCCCTGAGCGCCTTGCAGATCTTGCCCACATGTGTTGTGTGGTATGCGCGTCATGTGTATGTTGCGTGTGCGGCTGCGAAGAGGGAAGAGGAGGAGGAGGAGGAGGAGGAGGAGGAGAAGAAGAAGAAGAAGGAACGCGGGTGCGACGCGGCAAGGAAGAAAACCATAACCACACTAAGCATGTGGGGAACAAGCCCAAAGAAAATACAAAACTCTCCCGCAGGAGGGCCGCCGCTGCAACCCGCCGCCTCGGCACCTTCGACAACGCCGCCGCCCCCGCTGCATCCGCCTCCGCCGACCGCGACGGAGACGACGGCGGCGGCGTGGGCGACGGCGACGGCGGCGACGGCGTAGAGGTCGCCGTCGACGGTCAGGGGGCGCCCCGTAGGACCAGAAGTAGCATAGCTTCCAGTCCATATCACGCAATGTCACGCAGTGCAGCTTGGAGTAGAGCATGTTTCTTATTGAATGCAAGCATCGCGCTTGGACTGCTGTCAAGTGCAGACTACAAAAAAGCAGTAGCCGTTGTATCGCGTTGTCATGTGATCAGGTCGAAGTGGAATGCAGAGCGTGTAGGCTATCATGCTTCACTTTGCGACAGCCTGGCTGCATTATCCAGAAAGCCCGCAGGCCTAATCACACCAACTACTGTCGGGGACTTTATCTTAGCGTATCGCCGCGGCGCCCCCGGCGACAAGCTATCTTTTGCGAGTGGATAGCGTGTCGCTCCGCTCCGCGGGGCGGGAGCCTCGGGAAAACTCGGTACGGTGACTCTGGGGAGCCGGGAAGTGGATAGCGTGTCGCGCCGAGGCGCGGTGGACAAGACCCGGCGGAGCGACATGCTATCCACATGTTCCCGACCGTAATCACACCAACTAAGAGGTCTCATAGCCCCCCGCCCCCCTGTTCGGCGGCGCGCACCAGGGGGGGGGAGGGAGAGTGGGGAAGGCTTCTTACAAGGAGGGGGCTTCTTAGGAGGCGCGGCCCTACAGTCAACCCGTATCATCAGGAAGCGCTGTAAGGATGCAAGCAAGGGCCTTCGAGGCCCCTGTGAACGTTTCTCCGAAAGAAGTTGGCCAGCGAAGGTGGCCAAGGATGGACCAAAGGGGCAAGGACGTCGGGGTACCCTTGGGAAGGCTGCCCACCCTTCGCGTGCGGGTGCACTGTTGACTACCTACCAGACCACCCCAACCCAACCCGAAGACCCGAATTTGACCCGAATTTCGGGTTGGGGGGGGTACGGGTTCCATGTGTTTTTTCAATGTTCCCCGACCCCCCCCCACTGGAAATCGAGGATAAATTTGGGCCTTCGGGTTGGGTTGGGGTGGTTTGGTGGGTGGCGAACTGTACCTCTGTAGACAGGGCCCGCGCCTTCTGAGCAGCAGCCACCTGCTTAGAAGCCTCCCCCCCTCCCCCTGCCCCCTTGCGCGCGTGCCCCCCGCTGCGGCGGCGGCCGCGGCCGCCCGGCTCGCGGCAGAGGGGCGGCGAGGACGGCGGGCGCCTCGACGGCGGGGCGGCGCGGCGCAGCAGCCGCCCCCTCGGCACGGGTCGGCGGAGAGCTCGGCGCGACGCCGGCACCAGCCTCTCTGGAGGCCGGCCCCACCCTCCTGCATGCCGCCTCCTCCTCCTCCTCCTCCTCCTCCTCCTCCTCCGCCTCCTCCTCCTCCTCCTCCTCCTCCTCCTCCTCTTCCCTCTTCCTCCTCGTCCCTCCTCCTCCTCTGCCCTCCGCCTCCTCCTCCTCCTCCTCCTCCTCCTCCTCCTCCTCCTCCTTCCTCCTCTCCTCATCATCATCATCATCATCATCATCATCATCATCATCATCATCATCATCATCATCTCCTCTTCCCTTCCCTCTTCTCCTCGCCCCTCCTCATCCTCCTCTGCCCTCCGCCTCCTCCTCCTCCTCCTCCTCCTCCTCCTCCTCCGCCTCCTCCCTCCTCCTCCCTCCTCCCTCCTCCTCCTCCTCCTCCTCCTCACCCTCCTCTTCTTGCCGCCTCCTCCTCCTCCTCCCTCCTCTTCCTACTCCTCCTCTTCCCTCCTCCTCCTCCATCACCACCACCATCACCGCCATCACCACCATCATCATCATCATCATCATCATCATCATCATCATCATCATCAGCATCATCATCCTCATCATCAACATCAGCAGCAGCATCAGCATCAGCATCATCATCAGCATCATCAGCAGCATCATCATCAGCAGCATCACCATCAGCAGCAGCATCATCATCTTCTTCTTCCTCATCATCATCATCAGCAGCATCATAACCATCAGCATCACCATAATCATCTGCAACAGCATCATACGCTCATCAGCAGCATCACCAGCAGCATCAGCATCATCATTAGCAGCATCAGCATCAGCATCAGCATCATCATCAGCAGCATCATCAACATCAGCATCAGCAGAATCAGCATCATCAGCAACATCATCAGCATAAGCATCATCATCACCAGAAGCATCATCATTAGCAGCATCAGCATCATCCGCATCATCGCCATCATCACCATCATCATCAGCAGCAGCATCAGCATCATCATCATCATCATCATCATCATCATCATCATCATCATCATCAGCATCGTCATCAGCAGCAGATCATCATCATAATCAGCATCATAAGCATCAGAATCGTCATCATCATCACCATCTTCAGCAGCATCATCAACAGCAGCATCATATTATCATCAGCATCATCAGCAGCATCATCAGCATCATCATCAGCAGCATATCATCAACATCAACAGGAGCATCATCATCATCATCATCAGCAGCAGCATCAGCATCAGCATCATCAGCATCATCGCCATCACGCCATCATGATCATCATCCTCATCATCATCAGCAGCATCATCATCTTCAGGAGCATCATCATCATCATCATCATCAACAGCAGCATCATATCATCATCAACAGCAGCAGCATCAGCATCATCAGCATCATCGTCATCAGCAGCAGCACCATATCATCATCCTCATCATCAGCATCATCATCTTCAGGAGTAGCATCATCATCAACAACAGCAGCATCAAATCATCATCATCAGCATCATCAGCATCATCATCAGCATCATCAGCATCAGAGTCAGCATCATCATCATCATCATCATCATCATCATCATCATCATCATCATCATCATCATCATCATCATCATCATCATCATCATCATCATCATCATCATCATTCAGGGGGGGGGGGGGGCAGCGGCCGTGAAGGGGGGGGCGGCAGCGGCCGCAAGGGGCAGGGGAGAAGCTGCTCTGCGTCGGCACTGAGGCAGCGTTTCTCCACCTGGACGCGAGGCTGGTAGAGGGGCCCATCGGATGATTTTCGGCACGGGCGGTGGTGGCGCCATCCACCGCCCTGCCACGACAGGGCCCCCACACCAAGGAAGGGGGGCAAGGGGGAGGAGAGGGAGGAGGAGGAGGAGGAGGAGGAGGAGGAGGAGGAGGAGGAGGAGGAGGAGGTGGAGGCTGGAGGCTGAAGTTCCAGAAGGAGGCTGGAGGAGGCTGGAGGAGGAGGGGGAAGGGGAGAAGGAGGAGGAGGAGGAGGACGAGGAGAAGGACGAGGACGAGGAGGACGAGGAGGACGAGGAGGAGGAGGACGAGGACGAGGAGGACGAGGAGGACGAGGACGAGGAGGAGGAAGACGAGGAGGACGACAGCGACGTCAGCGGCGGCGACGGCGACGGCGACGACGAATCCGTCGTCGTCGCCGCCGCCGTCGTCGCCGAGGACTACGACGGCCTCCACGTCCTTGGCGGGAGACGCCGGCGCCAGCCCGGCGCGCTCGCGCAGCTGCTCGTTGCGCGCCCGCAGTCCGTCACCGCGGCCCTGCTCCCCCGCGGAGCCCCTGGGCGGCGGCGCGTCGCTCGCGGTCGAGGCTTTCGATCAATCGTGGATGCCTGAGATCCAGGCGTTGCAGGTCTTCCACAACGGGCGATGTTGCCTTGCTTCGGGCCCTGGGACCCTCACAGGTCGATCTGGCTCGACAAACTGGCGCAGAAAGGGTCCAGGGCTCCGATCGCGATTCCCCATGATGAGGCATGCTTGTCGCGTCGTCGGATCTCCAGGATCGAGGATCGGCCGAGGCGCTCGGGAATCGCCCGAGGCCCTCGAGGATCGAGGCTCTCAATCGGCGATCGAGGCTCGAGGATCGATCGTTCGAGGATCCGATCGATCGGGGGTCGGGCGTTTTGGGCCCCCTCTGGGCCTGGAGGCCTCCGGAGGCCTCCATGGACCGAAGCCTCCCCCCCTGCCCCCGTCGGCACAAGCTTGGAGTTGCTCAGAATACCTGGTGCGCCACAGAGGGCCATCCGAGGACACTCTCCCGTGCGCACCTGCACCACGGGCCAGGCCTGTGGGGCCCTGGGGAGAGGAGCCTCCGGCCCCGGGGCCCCCCTGGAAGCCGGCAACGAGGAAGCCTCGGGGAGCGGAGGCAGCGCTGCCCGGCCCCAGGAGGCATCACGGGCCGTCCTTGGGACGGGGGCCACTCGGGACGTCGTGTCCGCTGTCAAAACGCAGGATGCGAATGTGCTGAAGACGCACGGTTTTTTCCCAGCCATTCTGTGGTGTTGGGTCCTCGTTTTGAAGAGACGTCGCCCCGCGTTCCTCCTCTCCTCCTCTCCACTTCTCTCCTCCTCCTCCTCCTCCTCCTCCTCCTCCTCCTCCTCCTCCTCCTCCTCCTCCTCCTCCTCCTCCTTCTCCATTCCCTCCTCCTTCTTCCATGCGTTTCACAATTTGGCATTTTCACCCACACAGTAAGGCGCTTCGTGACCCCATAGGGAGCTCCACCGAAGCCCCCAGTGGGACCGCCCGCATGCGTCCCCCACGCCCAATTGTCATTTTCACCCACCCACTACAACGCTTCGTTGCCCCATAGGGAGCCCCACCGAAGCCCCCAGTGGGACCGCCCGCATGCGTCCCACACACCCAACTTGGCATTGTCACCCACCCAGCACAGCGCTTCGTGGCCACATAGGGAGCTCCACCGGGAGCTCCACCGAAGCCCCCTGTGGGACCGCCCACATGCGTCGCCCACATCCAATATGGCGTTTTCACCCACCCAGTACAGCGCTTCGGGAACCAATAGGGAGCCCCACCGAAGCCCCCAGTGGGACCGCCCGCATGCGTCCCCCACACCCAATGTGGCATTTTCACCTGCACAGTACAACGCTTCGTGGCCCCATAGGGAGCTCCACCGAAGCCCCCAGTGGTAGCGCCCGCATGCGTCCACCATGCCCAATTTTGCATTTTCACCCGCCCAGTACAACGCTTCGTGGCCCAATAGGGAGCCCCACCGAAGCCCCCAGTGGGACCGCCCGCATGCGTCCCCCACACCCAACTTGGCATTGCCACCCACCCAGCTCAGCGCTTCGTGGCCACATAGGGAGCTCCACCGAAGCCACCAGTGGGACCGCCCGCATGCGTCCCCCACACCCACTTTAGCATTTTCGCCCACCCAGTAAAGCGCTTCAGGGCCCCATAGGGAGCTCCACCGAAGCCCCCAGTGGGACCGCCCGCATGCGCCCCCCACGCCCAATTTGCAGTTTCAACCACCAAGTACAGCGCTTCGTGACCCCATAGGGAGCTCCACCGAAGCCCCCAATGGTACCGCCCACATGCGTCACCCACATCCAATTTGGCAATTTCACCCACCCAGTACAGCGCTCCGTGGCCCAATAGGGAGCCCCACCGAAGCCCCCAGTGGGACCGCCCGCATGCGTCCCCCATACCCAACTTGGCGTTTTCACCCACCCAGTACAGCGCTTCGTGACCCCATAAGGAGCTCCACCGAAGCCCCATCTGGGACCGCCCGCATGCGTCCACCATGCCCAATTTTGCATGTTCACCCGCCCAGTACAGCGCTTCGTGGCACCATAGCCATAGGGAGCTCCACCGAAGCCCCCAGTGGGACCGCCCGCATGCGTCCCCCACAGGGATCTCCACCGAAGCCTCCAGTGGGACCGCCCGCATGCGTCCCCCAAACCAAATTTAGCATGTTCACCGACCCAGTACAGCGCTTCGTGGCCCCATAGGGAGCCCCACCGAAGCCCCCAGTGGGGCCGCCCGCATGCGTCCCCCACACCAAATTTGGCATTCTCACCCACCCTTTACAACGCTTCGCGGCCCCATGGGGAGCTCCACCGAAGCCCCCAATGGGACCGCCCGCATGCGTCCCACATGCCTAATTTGGTATTTTCACCCACCCAGTGCAGCGTTTCGTAGCCTCACAGGGAGCTTCACCGACGGCCCCAGCGCTACCGCCCGCATGCCTTCCCCCCCCGCCCAGCGCAGCGCTTCGTGGCCCCATAGGGAGCTTCACCGAAGAAGATATTCACAATTGCGGCACCCACAACTTCATATGTATGGTTGGGTCCTTCGCCAGGATAACCCTGTTTATCCCGAGGAGTCGGATGATGTTGGCCTCTTGGGGCCCTCGCGGCGATCATCTGGAAGCGCTTTTGAGCTGTCTTGGGGGCCCAGGGGAGCCTGGAAGTCCGGGACTCCGCCGTCCCCGAAAGAGAATCGCGGAGAAGATCGCGGAGACGCGGAGATCGCGACTGAGACGAGAACGACGAGAGATCGCGGAGAATCGCGGAAAAGATCGCGGAGAGATCGCGGAGAAGATCGCGGAGACGCGGAGAAAGGGACTCCGACGACGCGGAGAAGACTGCAGAGATCGCGATAAAAGACCACGACCCGAGCCCTGGCGCCGTGAGACCCCCGGGTGTGCCCAAAGCCGGGCGACAGCGTCCAGCCAGACAGAAATAGGGAAAACGCATCTCAGGGCTCAGGGCCCCTCTGTTCCGGCGGCGCGCCTGGGGGGGAAGCTCCCCAGAGGCTTGAGAGCCTTCCGCCAATCAGCTTGTGTGGGTCAATCTAAGAGGACGAGGCACCCATACCTCTACCCTTGCCTCGTTTTCCCCTTCTTGGGCCTGGGAACGCATCTCAGGGTCCAGGGCCCCTCTTTTCGGCGGCGCGCCCGGGGGGGAAGTGGGAAGTCGGTCACGAGCAGGAGCGACCCCGGCCCAGAGTGGCCTTCGGTGCGCGGCTTCCGGGGGGCCGCGAGGGGGGGGGGACCCAAGCACGAGCGCGCAAGACGCTGCTACCGCATCGCGGCCGGCGCTAAGGGGGACCCCGCCGGGTCCGCACCAGAGGCCACTCCGGCGGAGGGCCCCTCCTGCGCGCCGTCGGAGGGGGGGCGGGCCCTCTCGGGAGGCTACGGGAGTCCTCGGGCCTTCTGCCGCCCGTCGGCTCGCGCGCTGGAGCGGCCACGGGTCGCTCCAGAGTTTCCCCGGGGGGGTCCTCTGGACTTCTCCGGACTTGCATGGGTCTGCCTCGATTTGTCGGCACTTCCCTTCACGCACCTGGCTCGATCCCCACAGAGCGAGTGGCGAGAGGCCGTGAAGCCCTTGGGTTGAGCAGGGACCGACCGTCCCAGCATTCCTATAGGCCTACCACGAGATTTTCTTAGAACCCAAATATATTCCAATAACAACAAAAATGTTCTTAGAACATAAAGCCACTGCGTTAAAACAAGACACCGCAGCCAGGAAGGCTCATAATTATCCCAGTGCGACCCTACCTAGGAGCTGGAGCCTCTAGGAAAGCAACATTAATAGGAGCGGTAAACGCCGTCCTCCTCCTCGTCCTTCTCCTCATCGTCGTAGTTGTAGCACAATGCTGGGCAATGCTATGCTATGCTGCGCAATGCTATGCTGGGCTAGGCTAGGCTAGGCTAGGCTAGGCTAGGCTAGGCTAGGCTAGGCTAGGCTATGCTATGCTGCGCTATGCTATGCTGCGCTATGCTATGCTGGGCTAGGCTAGGCTATGCTATGCTATGCTATGATATGCTATGTGTTTGCTTTGCCTTCGCGTTTGCCTTCACTTTTGCCTTTGCGTTTGCTTTTGCTTGGTACCCAGGGAGCGCAACTGGGGGAACCGCGCGTTTGCTTTTACCTTTGCTGTTGCTTTTGCTTGGCTCCCAGGGGACTGGGGGAACCGCCCAGGGCGGTTTCCACTGCCCGGCCCCTGTAAGCCAACAGAGTAAGAATCCTTCTAGGCAGAGCCTCGGAAGGGAATTATCCCAGTGCGAACCTACCTAGGAGTTGGAGCCTCTAGGAAAGCAACATTAGTAGGAGCGGTAAACGCCGTCCTCCAACTTCTCCTCATCGTCGTAGTTGTAGCACAATGCTGGGGAATACTATGCTATGCTGCGCAATGCTAAGCTGGGCTAGGCTAGGCTAGGCTAGGCTATGTTATAATACTATACTGCGCTATGCTATGCTGGGCTAGGCTATGCTATGCTATGCTATGCTATGCTTTTGCTTTGCCTTCGCTGTTGCCTTCACTTTTGCCTTTGCTTTTGCTTTTGCTTGGCACCCAGGGAGCGCAACTGGGGGAACCGCGCGTTTGCTTTTACCTTTGCTGTTGCTTTTGCTTGGCTCCCAGGGGACTGGGGGAACCGCCCGGGGCGGTTTCCACTGCCCGGCCCCTTTAAGCCAACAGAGTAAGAACCCTTCTAGGCAGAGCCTAGATAGGGAAAAACCAGCTCGTGCAGACCACAAAAAGGTTCTTAGAACATTCTTCGGTTGACCTATAGGTATGCCAGGACGCCTCGCCACCCAAGACCCCCGACGTCGAGATTTTCTCACAACGTCGACCCCCAGAGGTCTGGACCCCTTCCTGGGGACCACCTTTTCATCCTGAATTAATTGTTGACAGTCCCGAAGCCCGGGAAGGGCCCCCAGAGGCGGAGAACAGCGAGAAACCTCCCGCCGCGATTTTGTTCACAACCCGAGGAGGTCTGGGACTGCTTGAGTGGGGAACTTCCCCCCCTCGCTCGCCGCCGACTTACGCAGAACACCACCGCCGCCGTGCCTGGCATTGGCCGCCCTGGGGGGCCCCGGCCGGCCCTCCGGCATCACGAGGGCCTGCCAGACCACCCAGGGGGGCCTGGCCACGGGCACGGCGGCGGTGAGCAAATGCCCCGTGCGAACCTCCGCCTCCACCTCCGCCTAAACCTGCTTTTTGACGCTGCTCGGGCATGATAATCACATATATATATATATATATATATATATATACAAGACTGCAGTGGCGCTTCGCGCCACTGCACCTTGGTCCTTGGAGTTCGGTGTGCAGACGGAAATGGCAGGAAGGTCAAGCCGACAATTTAGCGATAACTCCTTGTTGCCTTTTCTGGCATCCCCGCTATAATAGTGTGATTCGTTATCCTTCCTCCATGCTTCTTTTTCCTCATTTTCGCCATACCCTGCGCATTCTCCCCATCCTCCTCAGCTCTTTATTGCGGAGGCTCCTCATTGGAGAGCCTCTGGGGGCCTCACACAAGTTGTTTCAGGCTTTCTTAATGCTTTCAGGAGGCCTCCTGGGTGTATTCTGGGGGCCTCTGGGGGCTTCCTCGGGCCACCCTGCCTCCAACCGCGGTCTCCCTGAACGACCGGGTCACGATTTGGAATGCTTCGGAGGGTGTCTTGGGGCCATCTTGGGCCGCCATGGGGCTCTCTGAGGGCCATCTTGGACCCGTGTTGTGCCGTTTTGGGGCTCTCTCGGACTGCCGGGAAGCCCTTTCGGATGTTTGTGGGGCGATTTTGGAGCCTCCCAGGCGGCTTCGGACGCTCAGAAGACCGCCGTCTTGGAGCGTCGGGAAGCCGAAAAGAGGAGAACCCCAAATTTAACTAAAAACCCACAGAAAACTAAGGAGTTTTGCCTCTTGGGGCCTTCTTGGGAGTGCTCTTGGAGGCCTCTTTGGGGCCGTCCTGGAGGCCTCTTGGACCATCTTGAGGTCACGTCGGTCACTCTTGGAGCGCTCTTGTGCTGTCTTGGGGGTCTCTGGGACGTCTCCGATGACCCCCCTGATCGCCCCAGGTGTGCTGCGAAGGCTTGTCAAAACGCCCTGCAAGGCCCGGGGGGCCGCTTCGAGGCCCGTCCGAGGGTTCCAAAGCCCCAGATCCCGGGAGTCCGGTTTTGGGGGGGGGGGGGGACGGGTTTTCCCCCCGCCCGGGCTTATAAAAATATAGGAAGAGGAATATGTGTATGGCTCCTGCGCCTCCGCCTCCTCGTGTTCTTACTCCTCCTCCTCCTCCTCCTCCTCCTCCTCCTCCTCCTCCTCCTCCTCCTCCTCGTCGCGGCGAGCTGAGCACTCCTCTACGAATCCCCATACCCATTGGAATAGCCTTGGCCCCACTGACCGACTTACCACCTAGATGGCTGCGTTCACATTCTAATAAACATACATACATACATACATACAGACAGACAGACAGACAGACAGACAGACAAACAGGCAGGCATACATACGTACATACATGCATGTAGACATGCATACATACATACATACATGCATGCATATATACATACATACATACATACATAAATGCATACATGTATACATGCATACATGCGTACATACATACATATATACATACATACATACATACATACATACATACATACATACATACATACATACATACATACAGACAGGCATATATACATACATACGTGCATGCATGCATGCATGCATGCATGCATACATAAATATATACATACATACACACACACATACACACATACATGCGTGCATACATACATACATACATACATACATACATACATACATACATACATACGTGCATACAGATATACAGATATACAGATGCGCACATACATACAAACATACGTACGTACGTACAAACAAACATACATACATACATACATACATACCTACATACCTACCTACATATATATATATACATACATACATACATACATACATACATACATACATACATACATACATACATATAGTTATGAAAATAAGCACCCCGAGAAGGAAATAGAGCTCAGAGGCGATTGGTTGAAGCCGTCCCGCTCGCGACGCGTTCGGCAACGTCGCTGGGGACATCCACACGAATCTGAAAACCGGACGCACCCTCACGCAGATCGCGACTTCATGGTCCACAACATGAAGAAAAGACCATACATCAACATACAATCTTCAAAAACACCTAGGCTTGATCCCACAGACCACGTCGCTCGTAGGAAAAAACAACCGTTTCGTTACAAACGACCCTGAAATGCTTCAAAACAGGAGGTTCGCTCCAGAGATCCTCCAAGCATTGGTTTCGGAGCTTCATCTTCAATGTCAAGGTGTGGAACACCCTCCTTCGCCACACGCATCGCAAGGTGCGGCAAACCCACCTGCGTTCGACTGCGACCACGCTGTTGCACCTCCTTCCCAACAGCCTTGTGGTGATCCTCATTATCATCATTATCTCCGTCTTCCTGTGTTTTGTCATTTCCTTTCTGCTCCTCGCATCCGACTCCATACTCCTCTTCGCGTGGGTGCTGCAGTTTTTTTGAAAAATGGTACTGGCATGTGCGCGCCACTTGTATGTATATGCACATATGCTTTCGATGTACACGTGTATACATAAAGATGAATATATTTATACATATATATATAGAACAAGATATTGTTGTTTCACTTCGCTCCCCACAACATCTCGCCACTCATCCCCATCCTTGGTGCAGGAGCGCAGATCTGGCATCCCGCTGCGCTATGTGGACGACAGGGTGCGGTGCGCTTGTGAACTTCATGGATATGAAGGTGTAGATATGATGTGCGTCGCGAGCTTGACGGTTTCGGGGGGTGCTGTTGCTGCATGACCGATCGTGGCGGACAATTGTGTCGGTGGTCGCGCTCGCGGTCGCGCCGGTGTTCGCGTTGGACATCGTGCCGGCGGGCGTGCCGGTGTCATGGTGGCGGTCGTGCTGGGGATGGCGCTGGTGGGCGGTCGCGCTGGCGGTCGCGCTGGTGGCTGCGCTTGCGGCCGCGCTGGCGATCGCGGGGCCAACGAGGGCGTGGGTTTTCATGAGGGGTGAGCACGTTCGGAAGCGAGGAGCCACCCAACAGGCCAAACCAATTTTGAGTTCACGCTGACGGCTGTTTTTTTTTCCAGGGCCTGGAATTGGGGGCGCCTGGCGCTCTGCGGGCAGGCCGGCGTCGAGGAGCCGTCGTTGGCGTGGCTTTTCGCAGAGAATGAGCATGTCCAGGAGCGCAGAGCCACCCGGTGGAAGTCGTCCGCCATGATCCCAGCCAGTCGGCGCATGGCGAGGCGGAACACCAGCGGAACCCTGGAGCCAAAGCCTTCGGAACAACAACGGCAGCCTGGAACGTCAGAGGTATGTACGTCGTCGCTAGTACTTGGAGCCTTGGCGTTCAGAGCTCCTGACGTCATGGGGTTTGCGGGAGCCTTGGCGTTGAGAGCCCTGTCGGGTGCCTCTTGGGCCTCCAAGGCGACGCAAGGTGGCCTCCAATGTTGCACAATCGAGGGAACGTGAGGGACACAACCAAAGCAAACATCACGAAGCAATCACCCGTATGGGTGCCGACGTACTTGTACATGATGCTGGATACGGCGCAGCGTGCTCGACCAGGAGATTGCGTCCAAGCCCACGTGTTCAATTCAGGCAACACAAAAGACCAACATAGAACTGAAGCCTACAGATTTCTATGGCGTTGCACACTCTGCTGGACCCAACGCCGCGTGCGGGGTGAAATCCAGGGTTGCGTGTACTTGTTCTGTGCGTCTGACGGCAGAGGGCGGCAGCGCGAATAATTCACGCGAGCCTATGGAGTTGAATGGTTTGTACGCCTGTTGGGCGCCGTTTCGAGGCCCCACAGGGGGCTATTCGGGGCCTCTTGGGGGCTTCCTGGCGGTCTCTTCGGGCTCATGGGGGCCTCTTGGGGCCGACGGGCCGAAACGTCGGGTCAGATCCCCCTTCGGAGCATTTCTTGGAGCCGTCTTGATGTCTTCGACCGTCTTGGAAGTGTCTTGGACCCTCTTGGGCCTTCTTGGGCCGTCTTGGGAGCCTTTTGGGCCGTCTGGGGGCGATCTTGGAGGCCCCCTGTGGCCGTCTTGGGGCGTCGAGAAAGGCACACGCGAGAACCTGAAAAACCTTCGAAAACCATCGACGAACCCATGAATTTTGCCTCTGGGGGCCCTCTGGGGATGCCTCTTGGAGGCCTATTGGAGCGTCTTGGAGGCCTCTTGGGCCGTCTTGGAGCGATGATTGGGCGTCTCGGAAGCCCTCTAGGGCCGGTCGGACTGGCTTGGCCGTAATTTCAGGCATTCTCGGAGCTGTCTGGAGGCCGTCTGGAGCTCATCCAGGGGGGGGAGGGGGGGGCGAATTGGGTGACGCCCATCTGGGGGGGTCCCGTATCATTTGATATGGACAAGGAACACATATATATATATATATATATACACACACATATATATATATATATGTATACATATATACATATATATATAAATAAATATGTGTATATATATATATATATATATATATATATATATGTATATATGCATGCATGCATGCATGCATACATATATACAGACAGACAGACAGACAGACAGACAGACAGACAGACAGACAGACAGACAGACAGACAGACAGACAGACATACAAACATACAGACAGACAGACAGACAGTCAGGCAGACAGACAGACAGACAGAAAGACAGACAGGCATACAATATATGGATAACAAATATATATTATAAACAGATCATGTAGATTTACACACATATATAGCATATATGAATGTTTCAAACATACATATGTGCATATAAATATGAATATGCTGCTCCCTTCGGGTCTCGCGGCACCGAACCCCCACCGCTGGGGTTTGGGTCGGTGGGGCTGCGATACCCTGGCCCAGTGGGATGGGATACGATGCTGGCACACGCCCCCCGTTGGCGGCGCGCACCACGGGGTTGGGGGAGGGGGGAAGGTTTCTTAGAAGGAGGCTGCTTCTTAAAAGGCGCTGGCGGCCAGCGGCTGGCCTTGCATCTACGGATGAAGCCCGCGCCTTCTGAGAAGCAAAGGGGCGTTTCTAAGAAGCCTTCCCCCCTCCCCCTAGCCCCCCTCTGCGCGCCGCCCGCCCCCCCCCCCCCCCCGGATCCTGGACAGCCGGCCCAAGTGCTGCTCGAACTCGCGCGCCAGGGACAGCAGGCTGTCCTCGCCGTGCGCCTCCGCCGGCGCCTCGGCGCTGGCGCTCATGGCTCCGGGAGCGGCACCCCCGCCGCGCGCGCGCGCGCCCCCCAGGCGCGGCAGGCAGGCGGGCTGCACGGAGCTGGGGCCCAGGAGGGGAGGGCTCGTCACCCCTCGCGGGCCTGAACCCGCACCCGCCCTGCTCGCGCACGCGCGCCGCACGCGCGCGCGGGGGGGGCCGCCGCCTGTCGGGTGTCATCGCGAGGTTTCCCGGGAGGTCCTCAGAGAGTATCTCGCCCAGGAACGACAGTGGGTTCCAGGGAACAAACGCACATTGGATAACATCCTGGGCCGAAGAACTTCCCAGGTCACTAGTGACACTCCAGCTCGAAAAGACAGGAAGGACGAAATCGGGACCGGTTCGAAATGGCTGTTCGACATGGCTCGCTGGGACAGAAAAGTGTCGACACCCGACACGCACCGGGGAGGGGTTGAGCTGGCGCTCAAGGCTCCGGGATCCAGGGAGCACGGAAGACCCGCAGGATGCAGGAACCTATGTGGCATCTCGCCCACCGCGAGCATCCTTGCAGCTCCGAAGTCTGCCGAATTCCCACCCAGCCAGGCAACCGGAAAAGATCAACACACGGAAAATAGACTCTACTGTTGCAACCGCGCGTGGGCCCGAACACCCGTCAGCACAGTTACCCCAAGCAGAGCTTGCCCCAAAGGGTGCTTACAGTGGAGGCCCATGCCAAGAAGCACTTTGGTTTCTTGGGAGTCGATGGCTTTTCTATGGAAAGCGTGACGCTCCCACACCAAAAATCAGTGGACGTCCTGGGGGTTCAGGGTTGGGTCTCTTGTGGAAGGTTTCCTGTGGTCAGGCACCTACTGCACCCATCGGTCGGCAAAAGTAGGTAGAACAGTGAGGCAGAGGAAGGCGTTGAAGTCGATTGGGTTTCCGCCCGCCCCCTGAAGAGGAGGGACGAGGGGAAGCCATTCGATCACTGCAGCAGGATGGCGCCCAAGGCAGCTCTGGGAACTGGGGACCCACAACTAACTACCCCGCTGCCGGCGAGCGAAAGGGGGGCACCTCCTTCCTTGGGCCAGCGGCCGGCAGCTCCCAGCGCCCTCCGCCGGCCAGCACGTCGTCCGCCGGCCGGCACGTCGTCCGCCGCAAAGGGGCACGTCGCGCGCCGGCCGGCACGTCGTCCGCACCCGCAGCCCGCCGCGGGCCGCGGGCGCCTCGCCTCGCGGGCGCCTCGCGCGCTGGCCTGTAGGGTCCTCCCCGGGGGGCCGCGGGCGGTCGCCGCCCAGGGGCGCTGCGGGCGCGCCCCCGGGCGGCGGCAGGCACCGCACCGTCTGCACCACACGGGTGGCAGTGCTCAGGCCCAGAAAAGCGACCGGCGTGCTGACCCCCCCCTTCGCGACAGGAGGTGCGTCGCGCATTCGTCGCCCGTGCGCCGCCCGTGCGTCGGCCGCCGAAAAGGCCAGCCGTCCTCTCTGCCCTGCCACCGTGGCAGGGCTGGGCCTCGCTTTCGGAGGCCATCGGGTCACCGCGGTGGCGGGCCCAGAACTGGGCAGAAGGGGGGGGCGGGCGGCTATGCGCGCGTCCGCTTTTCGTGCTTCGATCGACTCGTACATCGCAGAACGAAGGAGACGGCGTCGTCCAAGGCGACGATCTCGGCGCTGTCTCTCGTGCTGCTTGCGTTCCGTGTTTCGTTCTGCTCCACCTGCTTTCCTGTACCCTCCCCGCCAAGACGAATAGCCCAACACAGCCGAAGTCCAGCAAAACAGCGTTCAGGTCCAGCCGGGATAGATTTTCCTTTCTTCAATAAAATCTAGACTCTACCCCCCCCGAACGATCGATCCCCATTTTCACATTGCAATTTAAATATGATTCTGCCCCATCGTCCATCCGACCTGTAAGTTCATACTATCCCAGCCAGGCCGGTATCGACCCCCCCCCCGCCATCCTCTGCAACAAAAACTACTATGCGCGCACACTCGTTTATCACAAAACTCCAGTGTTCAAGAATCCCTTGCAAAAGAATGGACGAAGTGCATACGAGCGCGTCGTCGCGCGCGCAGCGCATGCCGAAATCCTTCAAAAACCTTCGGTTTCGGAAGGACTTCAAAATCAAGTGTCCAACAAAAACATAAAAGAACTCAGGGTTCCGCAACACTGATTTTCTAACAAAAAACTTACACGCGCGCCCTTGCGAAATCTTAAGAAAACCATGGTTTTTCGACATTCTCAAAAACAAATTCTACCAAACGGGCTTCGCGCGCGCATGTCGAACTCGTTCGATCGCCCTTGCGCGCAAAAAACGAAGTGCACGCGCGCGCGTCGTCGCGCGCGCATGCCGAAATCCTTCAAAAACCTTCGGTTTCGGAAGGATTTCAAAATCGAGCTTCCAAAAAAAACGAAAACACAGCGCTTCGCAACACGGATGTTCAACAAAAGCGTGCGTGCGCGTTCTTGCATTGTCGTCGTCGTCGTCGCTGTCCTCCCTCCTCCCTCGTCGTCGTCGTCGCCGTCGTCGTCCTCTGTCTTTGCTCGTCGTCGTCGACGTCGTCGTCCTCTTTGGCGTCGTCGTCGTTTCCATCGTGGTTGTCGCCGTGGTCGTCCTTCCTCCTCCCTCGTCGTCATCGTCGTCCATTGTCGGCGTCTCGTCGTCATCCCTCCTATTTCGTCGCAGTCGTCGTCGTCCTCTTCCCTCCTCCCTCGTCGTCGTCGTCGCCGGCGTCGCCGTCCTCCCTCCTTCTTCGTCGTTCGCTTTGTCGCGGTCCTCCCTCCTCCCTCCTCGTTGTCGTCGTTGTCGTCGTCGTCCTCCCTCCTCCCTCGTCGTCATCGTCGTCGGCGTCGGCGACGTCGTCGTCGTCGTCGGCGTCGTCGTCGGCGTCGACGTCTTCGTCGTCGTCGTCCTCGTCGTCGGCGTCGTCGTCGCCGTCGTCGTCGTCGTCGGCGTCGTCGTTGTCGTCGTCGGCGTCGGCGTCGTCGTCGTCGGTGTCGCCGTCGTCGTCGTTGTCGTCGTCGTCGTCGTCGGCGTCGTCGTCGAAATCGTCGGAGACGTCGTCGGTGTCGTCGTAGTCGTCGTCGGCGTAGTCGTCGTGGTCGTTGTCGCTGTCGTCGTCGGCGTCGCTGTCGTTGCCAAGTGCCATCTGGTACCCACCGTCACGGTCGTAAGAAGTCTTGCGACCAAGTTGCGGGTGGGAGGGTGGGATGTTTGCACGGGCAGTGGAGAGGACAGCTTCAAGACAGCCAAAGCGAGTTACACCCCATAGACTGCATCTCATGGATGTATCCATCCATGGATTGCGCCACGTAGCTTGCACCACATAGACTTCCCCTCTTCCGAAGACTCAAGACGCGACCAGCCTGCCGAGGTCGGACTTGTCCGCTCGCCTCCGCGTAGTGCTTGTGTCCTATATTCGCTCTGCACGATCGCTCATCCAATGAGGTACCACATCTCGCCGAACCGCAATCAATCTCGTCACGGTACCGACGACGACAGCGGCGGCGGCGACGGCGGCGACGACGACGGCGGCGACGACGACGACGGCGAAGATCGATCCCCAGCCAGGTGCGCGGCCAGCCGACCGCAGGGAGCCCAGAAAGGAAGTACGCGCCAAATCACGCACATGAGCATACAGATCGGCATGTCTATATATATATATATATATATGTATATGTATGTGTATGTATTCATAAGTACACATGAATAGATGTGTGTATTAGCTGGCGCGGGCCCGAAACAGTGTGATTCGAGCAATCAATAAATATACTGTGTGCAACCTACGTGGAGTAATCCTTGTTGTGTGCAATTTGTGGTGCAATATATGTTGTGAAGCCTGTGTTGAGCAACATATGTGATGCAATATGTGGTGAAAATCAGGTGGTGCAATCTGCGTAGCGCAATCTATGTGGTGCGCGATTTAAGCGGTGCACTCGACGTGATGCAATCTGAGTGGTGCAATCTGCGTGGCGCGATCTAAGCTTCTGATGATTTGCCACGTGGGACATTATATGTTGCTTGATCGGGTTGCTGGTCACCTCTCTGCCCTCCTGCCAGCTCGGGGCGACAGAGGAGGCCGAGGGCAGCTCGCGAGCAGAAGGCCCACCCACGTTGGAAATGCCGCTGGGAAGACCTCTGGACATAAGCCCACCTTGGATGCTCGTTCTGGGGACCTTCCTGGAGCCACTCGCTCCACTCGTGCGTCGAAGCTGTGTCGAACGTCAGTCGAGTTGGGTCGACCCTGAGTCGAACCAGAGTCGAACCTGAGTCGAACTTGAGTCGAACTTGAGTCGAACTTGAGTCGAACTGGGGTCGAACAGATCCGTTATGTGGGCTCCAGGAAGGTCCCCGAAACGAGCATCAAACCCAGCTATTGACTCGCCCACCCAAGCTGTCAGCACGCGCGCCGCCAGAGAGATGTGCCGAGTCACCGGGCGGTTGTCCCGATCCGCTGTCGGCGCAAGCGCCTCCAGGGGAGGCACGGAACTGCTCGCGAGCTGGCCCACCTGCAACGGTCGGCCACACACATAGGCGCTTCCAAGAGGCAGGAAGCGGCGGTGATTCGCCGCAGGCGTCTTCGATCTCTCTCTCTCTCTCTCTCCCTCTCTCTCTCTCTCTCTCTCTCTCTCTCTATGTATGTGTATATATACATATATATACACATATACATATACGTAAACATACACACGTACATATACATATACATATACAGATACATATACATGCACCTATACATATGCATGCACATATACATATACATATACATATACATATACATATACATATACATATACATATACATGTACATATACATACATATACATATACATATACATATACATATACATATACATATACATATATATATACATATACATATACATATACATATACATATACATATACATATACATATACATATACATACAAAAATACAACTATAGTTACACATATATGTATACATATACACATACCTATACATATACATATACATATACATATACATATACATAAACACATACATATACGTATACAATACAAACACATACACATATACCTCTACACATACACAAACATATACTTACACATGTACGTGAACATACATATATATATACATGCATACATAAACGTATGTACATATATAGATGTACATAAGTATACATATACATACACCTACACATATACATATGCATCTCCATTTACATATACATATACATACACATACACATATACATATACATAGACATACATATATACATACATTTACATCTACATATACATACACATATACATACACATACACATATACATATACATATACATATACGTATACGTTTACATATACATATACATATACACATACATATGCATGTACATATACATTGGCATAAACATAAACTGCATACATATACATACATTAGAATATGTGTATGCGTGTGTGCTTGTATGTGTGTACGTACGTATGTAAGTGTATGATTGTATGCATTTACGTATGCATGTATGTGCCATGTAATGATGCGCATGTCTTCGTGTCGCTCCTTACACCTCCTACCTACCTACCACTCTGGCAACAATAAGGGCTGAGGGGAGTCCCGCTGCTGGCCGCCCAGCCCGCCAGCGGTGTCCCTCCGGGCACGGCGGCCGCTGCGGCGGCGGCGGCCGGAGCCTCGATGGGCCTCGTCGCCATCGCCGTCACCGTTGTCGAAGATCAGGGCTAAAGGATCGAGGTTTCGGACGATCAGCCGCCCCGATACGCAACACGCAACACGCAGCGCATTGACACGGAGCCCAACACGGAGATTGAAACGTGCGTTTGGCGCGGCGGAACCAACACGCAGCGTGTCAACACGGACGTTATGAACCCGCTACCTGCTGCGTTTCAACACGAGTCGCCGCGCCGTTTGTTTTCCACAAGCCCAAATGGACGACGCCGAAAACATGGCAAACCCACAGCTAACGCAACCGCGGCAAACCCCACGGCAAGCCAGCCGCACCCGAGGCGGAGATTGCTCTGGTAGCCAAAGCGCCCTCCCCAAGACGTAAGGCCGCGCGTCAGAACAACCGGCGCGACGACACACGCGTCTAAGAACAGCATCCGGGGACCGTGGAGATCCCCAGAGACCTCCGGACGGCGTCGATCGGCCGACGCCGTCGTCGTCACCGCCGACGCTCTTCGTCGTTGTCGTCTGCCTCTTCGCCTTCGTCGTCATCGTCCTCTTCGTCGGCTTCGTCGCTGTCGTCATCATCGGAGCGTCGTCATTGCCGACGAGGCCGTCGTCGCCGTCGTCGCCGTCCTCCAATCTTCCTGCTCGTGCTGCTCCGTGTCCTCGAAATCCTCCTCATTTTCCTCGTTCTCCACCTCCTCCACTTCCTCCTCCACCTCCTCGTCCTCGTCCTCCTCCTCCTCCTCCTCCTCCTCATCCTCCACCCCCGCCTCCTCCTCCTCCTCCTCAGCCTCCTCCTCCTCCTCCTCCTCCTCCTCCTCCTCCTCCTCCCCCTCCTCCTCCTCCTCCGTCTCCTCCTCGTCTTTCTCTTCCCCATTATCGACCAACTCATCATCTGTTTACTCGCAATGTTCCGCAAGATCCTCGGCATTCTAATCCTCATCACCCATGTCTTCCGCCGCGCTCAGGTCCTCCTGTTTCTCGTCCTCCTTCTCCTCCTCCTCTTCTTCTTCCTCCTCCTCCATTCTTTCTTTCAGCGATCTGTATATATATACATACATACATATCTATACACATATATATATATATATATATGTCAGTTACTATAAAAAAACAACAGGAAGACACACAAAAAATCGTTGCCACAATACGAACCTGGTCGGAAGCGCGGCCGGGGCGCTTCGCCAAACAATTCCTCACGATCTATGATTCTGAAGTTACACATTAGCAACAGCTTCACGAATGGAGGGCGGGCCATTTTCAAAATGTGGCTCTCGCTTTGGCGCCGCGCACAATATATTTAACAAATTGTAAGGTCTTCACGGATGGAAGCGGACCGTTTTCAAAATGTGGCCATCGCCTTGGCGCCGCGCACATTGTTTTTTTCCACAACTTGCAAGAGCTCCACCGATGGAGGGCGGGCCGTTTTCAAAATGTGGTTTTCGCCACCGTGCCGCACACTTTCTGTTTAAAGAACTTGCAAGAGCTTCACGGATTGAGGGCGGCTCCTTCTGAAAATGTGGATCTCGCTCCATTACCGCGCACATCTGATTTAAACGATTACCAGGCTGTTACGAATTCCCATGTGCAGCGTGCCAGAAATGGCGAACTGCGGCGTTGAAGCCCCAGGAATGGCGTTCTGGCACGGCTTAGGATCGCCAAGTCGCAACAGTCAGTGTAATTCCCGGCGCTGAAGTCCTGAGAATGGTGTTTCGGCACGCTTCGGGACGTTCACACGGTAGTCCCCCAACGGGGCAATTCCTTCAATGAAAACGATCCCTTGTATGGGCCCTCTGAAGAGGGAGCTTGGAGGAAGGGTGCATTCCAAGATCGTGCACGAAGATTAGGTTGCACTAGCCCTCCTCCTCCTCCGCCCTCCTCCTATTTCTCCGACTCCTCCCACAAATTCGCTGAGCCCTCCGATCGCCCGTAGCTGGGTTGCGCTGGCAATCGCAGCATTGGGCGCGCGCCGAAGCCTGCGCCACGCCACGTGGCGCGGGCGTCGCGCCGAGAAGGCGCTGGCGCCACGGGAGGCGTCGGCGCTGGTCGCAGCACGACCCGGCAACGGGCGAGAAACACAACGGGCTCGGGCGGGTCAAATCACGAGCGCGGGGCGCGCGCCCCAGGACCCTGATACACAATCGTTCCCGCGCGCCGCATCGGAGGGCACTGGCCGCGCGCGGGGGGGCGCGCGGACATGTGTACATCGCCTGCGGCGCGCTACGACGCGCGCAAGCCACGCGGCGACGCGGCTACTGCTCGCGCCTGCGCCCGCCGCGCGTAGGCCAGAGAATACGTGCGATGGAGCAAAGGGCCGAGTTCGTTCCACAGACACACACACACGCACGCACGCACGCACGCACGCACGCACGCACGCACGCAGACACAAACACACACACACACACATACACACACGAACAAATTCGCTGAGCACCCCGCTCACCCGTAGCTGGATGCGCTGGCAACCGCAGCGTCGGTCGTGCGCCGAAGCCTGCGCCACGCCACGTGACGCGGGCGCCGCGCCGAGAGGGCGCTGGCGCCACGGGGGGCCTCAGTGCTGGTCGCAACACGACCCAATGAAACGATGCGACCAGCGCCGTGCGCCGAATACTCGTTGCGCACGCGGCGCGCGGCGCTCGGGCGCGCGCCGAAAGGATGCTACCGCTCGTCCAGCAGCCCTGATGGCACCCCTCGCAACAGGGCGACCCAGCGTCGACCAGGTCGCCCGCGGCAGCAATGGGCGACATCCGTGATCAAGAGGACTCCATAATTCTACTCGCGTGCTTCGTTTACTTGTGCGAACGGCGCGCAGGTTCCGCGTGCGTTCCTGCCGCTTCCCAGACATCTGGCGCCGCGATTGCTTCGAAACGCGGGCCCCCGACCTCTCGACCACTTCCTGGAACCGTTTTTTTTCGTCACGTGTTGTTGTTTGACGGGCCCGCGGGGTCCGAGAAGAGCCCCGAGAGGCCGAAGCGTCTCTCCGCAGGCACGGCCGTGCTCGCTCGCTGACTGCCTACCAGACCACCCCAACCCAACCCGAAGACCCGAATTGCGGGTTGGGGGGGTACGGTGTGCTTGCTCCATGTCCCCCGGCCCATGCGGGCACGCCCGACCCATGCTTCTCGAACAGTGCTCTGGAAGTGGAGGGCACCCTGGAGGCCTTCGGGTCGGGCGGGGGTGGTGTGGCGGCCGGTGGCTCGTTGGGCCCCCTCGTCGGGCCCGAGCAGGGCGGGGGGCCCCGTGCGCGGCGGGCCGCCCGCGGGGCCGCGGCTGCTGGGGCCCGCGCCGCCGGCAGAGCCTCGGGCGCCGCCGCCTGGGGCGCCACCTGGGGCCGGCCGGGAGGGCCCCGCACGGCGGGGGCGGGGGCGGCCCCCGGCGAGGGCGGGCCCCGTGGCGGTGGGACTGCTCCGAGCGGTCGAGACGCCCCGAGGACTGGGAGGCAGTCGCGCGGCGCGGCGCCGCGGCCACGCGACCTGGCGCCTCGGGCGCTTCGAAACGGCCCCCGTGGCCGGCCACCTATAGCCGCGCCCTCGCCCTCGCCCCCGGACGCCCTCGGGGCCCAAATCGGGCCCCCACGGGCCCCCAGGACGCCCCAAGACCGCCCGAAGACCGCCTCCCGAAGGCATCCGAGGGGCCCCCCAAGAGATCCCCACACGCATCCAGGAGGCATCCGACTTACAACCCAAGCAGTGGCGGGATGGGCCGACGGCCACTAGATCCGCCGCCCGTGGTGGCTTGCCAGAGGGGTGCATGGCGTGCGGGACGTCTGGGAGATTTTGATTCTTTTCTATGGAACTCCCCCCGGGGCTTCGGCTCAACCCGCTGGCCACCCAAGATGGCCTCCAAGATGCCCCGAAGAAAAGCAGGATGGCCCCGAGACAGCCCAAGATGGCCTCCAAGACAGTCCCAAGCCTCCAAGACCGCCAAGATGGTCCAAGAGAGCCCAAAACTGGCCGAGAGGCGTCCATGAGGCCCCTAAGACGGCTCCCCCTTCGCTTCCCCCTCCCCTCCTCGTCCCCCTCCCCTCCTCCTCCTCCTCCTCCTCCTCCTCCTCCTCCTCCTCCTCCTCCTCCTCCTCCTCCTCCTCATCATCATCATCATCATCATCATCAGCAGCAGCAGCAGCAGCAGCATCATCATCATCATCATCATCGTCATCATCATCATCATCATCATCATCATCATCATCATCATCATCATCATCATCATCCCTCCTCCTCCTCCTCCTCCTCCTCCTCCTCCTCCTCCTCCTTCTCCTCCTCCTCCTCCTCCTTCTCCTCCCCCCCTTCCTCCTTCTCCTCCTTCTCCTCCTCCTCCTCCTCCTCCTCCTCTCTCCTCCACCTCCTCTCCTCCTCCTCCTTCTCCTCCTCTTCCTCCTCCTCCTCCTCATCCTCCTCCTCTTCTCCTCCCCCCCCCTCCTCCCATCACTTCATCCCCCCCCTCCTCCTCTCCTCGTCCTCCTCCTCCCTCCCTCCCTCCCTCCCTCCCTTCTCCCACAACTGGGAGATCCCCGAAGGAGCCCCCGTCGCTCACGGCCGTGTTTTCTCGCCTTTGGTCGTGGCCGTCCTTCTCGCCTCTAATTTCACGTGGTGGTTGGAGCATGAGAGGGGCGAATGGGTCGAGACGTTGGGGGTCGACGTTATGAAACAAAAGCGGCACTGGGTGTCTGGGGAGGAGGGGGCACGGAAGGGGAAGGAGGAGAAAAGAGGGCAGGAGAGGAGGAAGGAGGATGAGACGCGGGACGCTGTCGCTTCAAAACGAGGACCCAACATCACAGGATGGTTGGGAATGACACCCGGATTTCTGGCTCACTCGACCCCGCACCGCAATCTGTGCGACCGCGAGGGCGACCCCCGGCAGACCCTTGTTTGGCACAGGGCGCTTCACCGATGCTTCGCGTCTCGAGGTCGGACGGCAAGGTGACACGTTGATCGTCGAGCAAACTCCGGATGCTGATGGCGGGCCGGGGTGTGCCGAGAATGGCTGCTGGAGCCACTACAGTCGGGGGCTTGACCTAAGGAACCCAAAATAAGGAACGAGGCCCCTTTTTTCCATACGTTAAACTTCGATTTCCGATCGAAAACATAAGGAAAACCTGAGGCAAGCTGCGAAACACTTAAGGAACGCGGAGCCCCTCCCCAGCAAAAAGGGGTCCTTCTTCAGGGCCCCGACTGTACATCAGCATCAAACAGGGAGGGGGGCTCAGTCCATGAAACCGACAACGTGGACAATACGGTCGCTGTGTACCAGATTCTGGCGACTGGGGTCGTCATGTCCGAAATGCACTGATCAGATACTGCGCGCGCCTTGAGACCTAACCTGCGACGCCGCATCCTAAACTCGCGTCATTGCGAGCAAGGCCTCGTAGCGTCAGCCAGTGCAGCGACTGTAGATCAACGTTTCGTTCTACAGGCAGGCAGGAAGAATGGACAGCTCAAGCCGAAAGAATGAAGATGGATCCAGGGGGTGCGAAAACGGGCCCCGCTGGGCCCCGCCACACTGTTCGTGCTTGCGTCGTGGCCCTTGACTGCGAATGGGAGGGAAGGATGTGGAAGGATCAGACAGCCAATCCGACCAATGATCCGTAGGATGGAAACGAACACTGTTTTCTCCTCTCGCAATGAGAGAGTACTAACACGTCAACACCTTGGCCGACAGGGCAGCCAATGAGGTGAGGAGGTAGGCAAGAGAGGGGGGTACACACACAAACAAACAAACAAACAAACAAACAAACACACACACACACACACACAGCACTCACTCACTCACTCACTCTCACACACACCCACGCATTGACCACGTCGCGCAGCGCGTGAGCGAAGGGCAGAAGAGAGACACATGATTATGAGAACGGCACGTGTGTATGCGTCTTCCTCCCGCATCAGCAACGAAAGCACTGCTGCGTCTGCGTCTGTTGTTTAGCCAGTACCTGGTCAGAGGTCTCAACGGCCAGATTCACGCAACGATTGGGCCCGCGTCGCCAACGCACGCTACAACGCACGTGGATGCGGAAGCCCCTGAGCGTGGCATGATGCGGCGCAAATTCTCGGGAAGAGTGCGAATCTGCCGAGACATGCGCTCCTCCCCCATTTGCCTGGCCGCGGTCGGGCAAGACTAGGCACGCCAAACACTGCGTCTGGTAGCGCAACGCGCTGCGATGTGCAACCCCGCTCGGCGAGCGCCTCGTCGGCGCCGAAGGCGCCGCGCACCCGCAGCGCCAGAGCGGACACGGGCGCGCCACGGGCCGATGACACCACGAGCGCGGAGCATCCGCGGGCAAGCCGCGACACACACACACACACACATGCGCAGCGGGGCCAGCACCACCGCCGCTGGACCCCGGAGCGGAGAGCACGGCGTCCACACATATTTGTTTGTGCGTTTTTTATTTTGTTTTTTTGTTTTTCCAATGGTTTTAGCTGCTCTTCGCAGGTTTCGAGGAGGAGGGGGAGGAGGAGGAGGAGGAGGAGGAGGAGGAGGAGGAGGAGGAGGAGGAGAGCGACGAGGAGCAAACGATCAGTGAAGATTTTGTGGTTTTGGTGGTTTGGGGGTGCTGGGGGGGGGGCGACCATATATATAATATATATATATATATACACACAAGACGTCAAGCTCGCTGCACTTCGCTCTAAAGTCTTGACATGGTGCGCTGCGCGCGAGGCGCGGGGGGGGGAACAGACGGGCGCGTTGGGCCGAAACGCAGCTGCACGTGAAGGCAAAGGGGGCTGCGAGAAACGGCAACGCACGTGGAGGGGCGGAAGGGGTGCGCGCGGTTCGACGACGGCGACGACGTTGTCGTCGTCGCCGTCGTCGGTCATCTTGAAGTCGTCTTAAGCCTACTGGAACTGCTCTTGGGGGCGTTTCGGCCGTTTTGGGGCCGGCCTTGGGTCGACGCTGCCGTCGTCGTTGTTGTTCAAATTCAGAGAGGCCACATCGAGCCCCAGAGCCGATTCCGCTAGTCTGCTTCGGAACTTGCGATCTGGTGGATTAGCCCAGAAGCTGTCCTGGAATGGCCGATGCCAGCAAGCGACAGAGAAACACTCAAGCGACGAGCCGGGGCGTCGAAGGCCTTTTTGATTCCCCTCCTCCTATGTCCCCAAAGTGGACGCCACATCGGAATTTCCGCGAATGGCCGACGCCAGCAAGCTACTCAGAAACACTCAAGCGACGAGTCGGGGAAGGATCAAGGAGGCAGGAAGTGGAAGAAGGACCAGGAGATCTGGCTCATGGAAGTCGTCGGCCCCAGGGGGCACAGGTGGGAAGATCTGGCCAGCCCTGGAACAGAAACGCCTTCCCCTTGAGCGCTCGTGGGCGTCGTGGACTGTCGAGGCCATGGAGGTGGTCTGGGACGCTGCACGCGAGTTCCAAGTGGCCGAAGTGGCGGGCCAGAGAAGCCTCAGGGCCCTTGGGGCCCCGGGGACGGGCCAGAGAGAGCCTCGGAGACCCCGAAGGCCTTCCAGGTTCAATCGAAGACGCCCACGGCGAGTCACCGCCGCCCCCTGCCCTTTCGGAAGCGCCTATATAGCCGAACGTTGAGGCCAGAGCCCTGCCAAGCTATCGGACCATGTGTTCCCCGAATCGGTTTGGAAAGCCTTTGGGGAACACGTGGGGGAGGAAGGGGAAGAGGAGGGGAGAGAGGAATGGGCGTCTTCGGGGCCCCCTGGGGGCTCACAAGCTTTCGGGGAACACGTGGAAGAGGTTGGGGAAGAGGAGGAGTGTGAGGAAAAGGGGGAAGGGAGGAAGAGTCCTTTTGGGAGCCTCATGAGGCACTCTGGGGCTCAATTGGGCTGGGCGGTCTTGGAGGCATTTTTGTTTGGACCGCTATGGAGGCCAAAGTGGAGTGATGTTGGGCTCTCTTGGCGCCATCCTGGCTATATTGGAGGACGCATCTTGGAGGCCATCTTGGGCCATATTGGCCGTCTTGGAGGCGTCTTGAGACAGTCTTGGAGGCCATCATGGGCCGTCTTGGAGGGAGCAGTCGTGGACTTTGAGGCCCTTAATTGTCGTTCGAATCATTTTACAAAGATCATTGTTTTTCGTCCGGAATTGGCTCGCTTGATGTTGGATTGTGTCATCGGCATTTGTTCCCTGAAGGTCATCTTGGCCGTCTGGAAATCATTTTGACCCTTTGGGCCTTCCTGGAGGACGTCTTGGAGGGCTCTTGAGCCGTCTTGGAAGCTCTTTCGGGCCTTCTGGGCAGACGAAGGCCATCTTGAGGCCATCTGGGGCCGTCTTGGGTGCATCTTGGGGCCATCTTCGCTGTCTTGGAGACCTTCGTGGCCGTCTTGGAGGCATCTTGGAGGCCATCTTGGCCGTCTTAGAGGCGATCTTCGGCGTCTTCGGGGCCATCTTGGGCCATCATGGGCTCTGCGTGGGGCCCTCTTGGGGGCCTCTCTTGGGACGATGTTGGGGGCCTCTTGGGCCGTCTTGGGCCGTGGGAGAGCTGATAAGATGGAAATGCCAAAATCCTTCAAAAACCTCAGGGATATCAATGATGTTTGCCCTGTCGGGCCTTCCTGGAGGACGTCTTGGAGGCCTCTTAGGGGGTCTCTTGGCCAGTCTTACGCCATCTTGGAGCCATCTTGGGCCATCTTGGAGGCTTCTTGGACAAATTTGAAGGCATCTTGGACTCTCTCGGGCCGTCTTGGCAGCCACCTTGGACCATCTTTGACGACGTGGAGGCCATCTTGGGCCATCTTGGAGGCCATCTTGGGCCAACGTGACCATCTTAGAGGCCATCTGGAGCCGTCTTGGAGGATGCTTCGCGGTCATTGAGGTCCCTTTCGGGTGGCTGGCGGGACAGGCCGAAGCCCCAGGGAGAGTTCTTCTGGGAAAAGAACCAAAACCAAAAGCGAATGGATTTAGCAGGCCAGGCACCCCTGCGATGAATCAACAGGGGACGGCGGATCGAAGACGCCTACGGCGAATCACCGCCGCCCCCTGCCTTTTTGGAAGCGCCTATGTGGCCGAACGTTGAGGCCAGACCTGCCAAGCTATCGGACTATGTGTTCCCCGAATCGGTTTGGAAAGCCTTCGGGGAACACGTGGGCAGCTTGAATGCCATCTTGGCCGCCTGGAGGCCATGTTGACCCCTTTCGGGTCTGCTTGGAGGACGTCTTGGAGGGCTCTTGGGCCGTCTTGAGCCTCTTGGAGCCGTCTTGGGCCTCTTGGGCGATCTTTGGGGGCACTCGGGCCGTCGGAAGGCCGAAAAAAAAGCAAATGCCACGATCCTTCAAAAATTCTTCGGAAACCAATGATTTGGAGCCTTTGTCTGACTTTCCTGGAGGCCCTCTTGGAGGCCTCTTGGGCCGTCTTGGGCCATCTTAGGGCCATCTTCGGCCGTCTTGGTGGGCTCCTGGCCCGTCTGACGCCGTCGGGAGCCGTTTGGGGGGCCTCTCTGGGCCGACTTGGGGCCCTCTGGGAATGCTCCAGGGCCGTCTTGGAGGCCTCTTGGGCGTCTTAAAGGCCTCCTGGGCCGTCTTGGGGGTCTCTTGGGGCCGTCTTGGGGGCCTCTTGGGCCGTTCTGGGGCCATCTTGAAGGCCTCTTGGGCGATCTTTGGACGATCTTTAGGGGCTCTTGGGCCGTATTGGGCCGTCGGAAGGCCGAAAAGAAGCAAATCTAACAATCCTTGAAAAACCTAAGGAACATCAATGTTTTTGGCCTTTTTCTGGCCTTCCTGGAGGCCCTCTTGGAGGCTTCTTGGGCCGTCTTGGGCCAGCTTCAAGCCAACTTCGGCAGTCTTGGTGGGCTCCTGGCCCGTCTGACGCCGTCGGAAGCCGTTGAGGGGGCCTTTCTGGGCCGACTTGGGGCCCTCTTGGGGTGCTCCAGGGCCATCTTAGAAGCCATCTTGGGCGTATTGGAAGCCTCTTGGGTCGTCTGTGTGCCCTCTTGGAGCCGTCTTGGGGGCCTCTTGGGCAGTCCTGAGGCAATATTGCAAGCCTCTTGGGCGCTGTGGGGGCGATCTTGGCCGTCTCGGGTCCTCGGAAAGCCGAGATGAAGCGAATGCCAAAATCCTTCAGAAACCAACAGAAAATCAATGATATTGGCCTCTTCGGGCCCTCCTGGAGGACCTCTTGGAGGCCTTTGGGGCCGTCTTGGAGGCTTCTGGGGGGCCTCTTGGGCCGTCTTGGGCCGTCTTGGACTCTCGAGGCCATCATGGACCATCTTGGAGGTCATCTTGGGCCAACGTGGCCATCTTGGAGGCCATCTGGAGCCGTCTTGGAGGATTTTTTGTGCACGCTGAGGTGGTTTACGCGGCCTTCCGGGACCCCGGCGGGACGGGCCGAAGCCCCAGGGGGAGTTCTTTTGAAAAAAGAACCAAAACCAAAACCGAAAGGGTCCAGCACGCCAGGCACCCCTGCGATGAATCGACAGGGGACGGCGGATCGAAGACGCCTACGGCGAATCACCGCCGCCCCCTGCCTTACTGGAAGCGCCTATGTGGCCGAACGTTGAGGCCAGACCTGCCAAGCTATCGGACCTGATGTTCCCCGAATCGGTTTGGAAAGCCTTCGGGGAACACGTGGGCATCTTGAATGTCATCTTGGCCGCCTGGAGGCCATGTTGACTCTTTCGGGCCTTCTTGGAGGACGTCTTGGAGGGCTCTTGGGCCGTCTTGGAGGCCATCTTGAGCGTCTTGGAGGCCGTCTTGGGGCCGTCTTGGGCCTCTTGGGCAATCTTTGGGGGCACTTGGGCCGTCTCGGGCCGCCGGAAGGCTGAAAAAAGCAAACGCCACAATAATTCAAAAACTCTTGGGAAATCAATGATTTTGGCCCTTTCGGGCCTTCCTGGAGGCCCTCTTGTAGGCCTCTTGGGCCGTCTAGGGCCATCTTAGTGCCATCTTCGGCCGTCTTGGTGGGCCCGTGGCCCGTCCGACGCCGTCGGAAGCCGTTTGGGGGGCCTCTCTGAGCCGACTTGGCGCCCTCTTGGAATGCTCCAGGGCCGTCTTGGAGGCCCATCTTGGACGTCTTAAAGGCCTCCTGTGCCGTCTTGGGGGCCTCTTGGGGCCGTCTTGGGGCCCTCTTGGGCCGTTCTGGGGCCATCGTGGAGGCCTCGTGGGCGATCTTTCGGCGATCTTCGGGGGCTCGTGGGCCGTCTCGGGCCGTCGGAAAGCCGAAAAGAAGCAAGTGCCAAACCCTTCAAAAACCTTAGGAAAATCAATGTTTGAGGCCTCTTCTGGCCTTCCTGGAGGCCCTCGGGGGCTTCTTGGGCCGTCTTGGGCCAGCTTCGAGCCAACTTCGGCCATCTTGGTGGGCTCCTGGCACGTGTGACGCCGTCGGGAGCCGTCTTGGGGGCCTTTCTGGGCCGACTTGGGGCCCTCTTGGGGCGCTTCGGGGCCGTCGTGGAGGCGCCATCTTGGGCGTCTTGGAGGCCATCTTGGGCGTCTTCGAGGCCTCTTGGGCCGTCTTGGGGCCCTCTTGGGGCCGTCTTGGAGGCCACTTGGGCCGTCATGGGGCCCTTTTGGGGGGGCCTCTTGGACGATCTTGGGGGCCTCTTGGGCCGTCTTGGGCCGTCGGAAAGCCGAAAAGGCGCAAATGCCAAAATCCTTCAAAAACCTAAGGAAAATCAATGATTTTGGCCCTTTCGGGCCTTCCTGGAGGACGTCTTGGAGGGCTCTTGGGCCGTCTTGGACGCCTCATGCGGGCCTGTTGGGCCGTCGTAGACCATCTTGAGGCCATCTTGGGCCGTCTTGGAAGCATCTTGGGGCCATCTTACCCGTCTTGGAGGCCATCTTGGGCCGTCTTGGAGACGTCTTGGAGACCATCCTGGGCCATCTTGGCCGTCTTGGACGCCATCTTGGGCCAACTGGAGGAAACAGAGGCACGACGGACGCGTTTTGAGATCCTTTCCGGGTGGCCGGCGGGACAGGCCGAAGCCCCAGGGGGAGTTCTTTTGGAAAAAGAACCAAAACCAAAAGCAACATAATTCGGCACGCCAGGCACCCCTTTGATAAATCAACAGGGGGCGGCGGATCGAAGACGCCTACGGCGAATCACCGCCGCCCCCTGCCTTTTTGGAAACGCCGATGTGGCCGAAAGTTGGACTAGAGCTTGGCCAAGCTATCGGACCATGAGTTCCCCGAGTCGGTTTGGAAAGCTTTCGGGGAACACATGGGAGAGAATGATTATGAACAGGAAGAGGAAGAGGAAGAAATAGAGTAGGAGGATGAGGGTTGTTAGGAGTCTCTTGGGGCACCCTTGGGGTCTGTTGGGGGCTTCTTGGGGGCCTCTTCGAGGCCTCTTGGAGGCATCTTGGGGGCCTCCTTGGGCCTCTTGGGGGCCTTTGGGGGCTTCCTGGGGGTCTCTTTGGCCGTCTTAGGGCGTTCCTGGTCCGTCTGACGCCGTCTGGAGCCGTCTTGGGGGCCTCTCTGGGCCGTCTTGGGGCCCTCTTGGGGCGCTTCAGGGCCGTCTTGGAGGCCATGTTGGGCGTCTTGGAGGCCTCTTGGGCCGTCTTGGGGCGCTCTTGGGGCCGTCTTGGGGGGCCCTTGGGCCGTCATAGGGCCTTCTTGGAGGCCTCTTGGGCGATCTTGGGGGCCTCTTGGGCCGTCGGAAGGCCGAAAAGAAGAAAACGCAAAAAACCTTCAAAAACCTAAGGAAAACCAATGATTTTGGCCTCTTCGGGCTCTCCTGGAGAACGTCTTGGAGGCCTCTTGGGCCATCTTGGAGGCATCTTGGGGCCATCTTGGCCGTCTTGGAGGGCATCTTGGGCCGTCTTGGAGGCATCTTGGAGCCATCTTACCCGTCTTGGAGGCCATCTTGGCCGTCTGGGAGGCATCTTGGAGGCCATCTTGGGCCATCTTGGCCGTCTTGGAGGCCATCTTGGGCCAAGTTGGGGCAACAAAGGCATTGACAGACGGATTTTGGGAAAATTACGGGTGGCCGGCGGGACGGGCCGAAGCCCACTGGGGAGTTCTTTTAGAAAAAGAACCAAAACCAAAACCTGAATCGTCCAGCACGCCGTGCACCCCTGCAAGCAGGGGGCGGCGGATCGAAGACGCCTACGGCGAATCACCGCCGCCCCCTGCCTTTTTGGAAGCGCCTATGTGGCCGAACGTTGAGGCCAGACCTGCCAAGCTATCGGACCACGTGTTCCCCGAATCGGTTTGGAAAGCCTTCGGGGAACACGTGGGCATCTTGAAGGTCATCTTGGCCGTCTTGGAGGCCTCTTGGGCAAGCTTTGGGCGATCTTTGGGGCTTTTTGGGCCGTCTCGGGCCAGCTTCGAGCCAACTTCGGCCATCTTGGTGGGTTCCTGGCACGTCTGAAGCCGTCGGAAGCCGTTTGGGGGGCCTCTATGGGCCGACTTGGGGCCCGCTTGGAATGCTCCAGGGCCGTCTTGGAGGCCATCTTGGGCGTCTGGGAGGCCATCTTGGGCGTGTTGGAGGCCTCTTGGGCCCTCTTGGGGCCCTCTAGGGGCCATCTTGGAGGCCACTTGGGCCATCATGGGGCTCTCTTGGGGGCCTCTTGGGCGATCTTGGGGGCTTCTTGGGCCGTCTTGAGCCGTCGGAGAGCCGAAAAGGCGCAAATGCCAAAATCCTTCAAAAACCAAGGAAAATCAATGATTTTGGCCTCTTCGGACTCTCCTGGAGGACCTCTTGGAGGCCTCTTGGGCCGTCTGGGAGGCCTCTGGGGGGCCTCTTGGGCCGTCTTGGGCCGTCTTGGACTCTCTTGGGCCGTTTTGGAGGCCGTCTTGGACCATCTCGGGCGGACTTGGAGGCCATCTTGGGCCATCTTCGCGATTTTTTGAGGATGTCCCGAGCGAAACGGCCGTTTTTGGGCATTGAGAGATGGGTTTTGGGCAATTTGCGGGTGGCCGGCGGGACGGGCCGAAGCCCACTGGGGAGTTCTTTTAGAAAAAGAACCAAAACCAAAACCTGAAACGTCCAGCACGCCGTGCACCCCTGCAAGCAGGGGGCGGCGGATTGAATGGCCTTCGGCCCATCCCGCCACCGTGCCGAGGTTGTGGGTATGAGGCCTCTTGGATGTTCGTTGGGATCTCTTGGGAGGCTCTTCGCGGGTCTCTTTGAAGCAGCTTCGAAGCCTCTTGGGGATGTTTTGGGCCCGCTTGAGGCGTCTTTTGGGCCTCTTGGGGACCTCTTGGGGCGTCTTGGCGATTTCTTCGGGACCCTCGTGGGGGCCTCTTGGGGCCTCTTGGAAACCTCTTGGGGCCTCTTGAAGGCCGCTTGGGATGGAAGGCTCGAATTTTCGGTTCGGGCTCCCCTTCTCGGGCCCTCTTAGCGCCGGCTTGGGGCTCTCTTGGGCCGTCTTGGGCGCCTCTTGGGCCGTCTTGGGAAACTCCAGGGCCGTCTTGGGGGCCTTTTGGGAGCCTCTGAAGCCGTTTGGGACCGTCTTGGAGGTCTCGTGGACCGTCTTCCACGCCGTAATGGTCGAGAAGTCGTAGATGCTAAACATGTACGCTTTCTGGTGCGAATTTGACGATTTGGCCTCTTGGGGCCCTTTCGGGGGTGTGTTTGGATGCCTCGTGGGACGTCTTGGAGGCCTCTTAGGCTGTCTTGAAGCCATCTTTGGAATGATCTTTGGGCGTCTCGGGGCCCTGGTGGACCGTCTTCGGCGCCTCTTGGAGCCTTCTTGGTCCGTGTTGGGGCCCCAGGAGTCGGCCCAGGAGAGCCTCGGGAACCCCTGGCGCCTTCAGATTCTATTGGGGGGGGGGGCCGATCCCTGTCGGTTTCCTGGTGTGAGATAATTAAGATCGGCATAGATGTATCTTCATACATGCATATATGGATATATATATATATATATATATATATACATATATATATATGTACATCTACATGTAGATAAAAAATACACGCGATGGCGAAAATGTATGCGTATCCACTGCTCCCTGGCCAGGCCCATCGTGAGCCCGGCGGCGGCGTGTACACCACGCCTCGGCCTGGGAAGGGCCCGGCCAGGGAGCAGTGGATACTCCGAGTTTCCGAGTAGGCATCGGGGGGGCGCCACCCCCGCCAGCCCCACATCGACCCCCGTCGCGGGCAGCCACCGCACGCCGAAGGCGCTCCGACCCCCGTCGCGGCGCGACGACGAGGCGAGGCTGACCCCCTGTCGGGGGAGTAGCCCCCCCTGCTGATTGGTAAACCCGGAGCAGGTGCAGGTGTCGTCGACCGAGTCATCCACGCCCTCGCTCTTTTGACTCGGGGGCGTGATCCCGCGGATGCGCGGTCGCATGGGCGCGCTGCGCGCGGGGCAGTCCCGGAAGCAAGGGCCCCGTGGACCCGCGAGGCCACGAGGCCCAGCGGACCCCGCGAGGCCGTGGCTGTGGCATACGTCTTTTTCCTCCTGCGCTGGCCACCAGGGCGGCGCGGCGGCCGAAGAGAACGGACTCGACTAGAGTTAAGTCGGGCATGTCCCTCTACAGCAGGAAGGTTCAAGAAATAGTCCGAAGATGATACGGGGACGGTGTTGCCAATTGTTGTTGGACTGTTGTTCGACGATCTTCGTCCAAACTCCGCCTGCAGGAGGACATGACCTAAGACTGGAGAACCAAACGACGGCACAGACGTACACGTCGGTCGGAAGAAGTAGGTAGAAACATTAAGTAGGAAGGCGGATGTAGTAGGTTGGGTCCAGGATCTCCCAGAGAATACCAAAACACAGCAAAAGCATGTCGATGCTTGAAGTAGAAAGGCGCTTGAAGTAGATTGGGATCTGGGAGTCCAAAAATACCTGCTTTCAACGACCGGCGTGCAACAGCTCGGAGGTCCGCGCGGATCTCTTGGCTTGGCGCTGGCGCCGCGCCTCCGGCGCCGCCGCTGGCGCGCTCCGCGCGCCAGCGAGGGGGATCCGGCGCCAGCCCGAGAAGTCGGCGCGGGCCTCCGAGTTCTCTGAAGGGGCCCAGGGACACACAAATAAATACACACAAACAACAGGATCCCCCATATTTTCCTATATTTTCTGGTTTTCTGTCTTCCCCCCCACTTCCCATATTCTCCCATATTTTCTAGGGAATCAACGATTAATTGTGTCTGTGTGCGATTTCCTCTCCTCTTATGCTTATGCCACTGTCAGGTCGGGCGTGTCCTCCTACAGGCGGATTTTGAAGGAAAATCACGAATGTAGTCGGAGCATGCGCAAAAATAGTGCAGAGATGGTCGAAAAGTCGTCCCCAGACCGTTTCCTGACTGTTCTTGACTTTTCCTCCTGCAGGGGGACATGCCTGCCTGAAGCGTACGCCACTGCCTGCCCCCATAATTATGGACACCCGTGGGGCCCGAGGGCGCTGGCGATGCGCCGCCGGGAGGCAGGCTCGGGGAGAGCGGGGACGAGCAGTTTCCGCGCACGCCGGCCGCGGAGAGCAGGCTGTCCGAATTCGCCAACCTCGCGGGGAGGCTATGTACACATTGAAAAACTTCCAGCTGCGAGAGGGCGCGCCGATACGTCGCCCCGCGCAGCCTCCGTACCGGCGCCACCTCTCGGGAGAACGATCCCGTCGAGAAGCGCGGTCGAGTGTCTGTGCAGACCGATGCATGCGGAGTCCTAAAGGGCATCAGAGCGGAGCGGGGGCCTGGCACTCCAATCTGACTTGAGCGCAACAAGCTGGGCGCAACGACCTCCTGTCCAAGTGTCCGCATGCAGCGACACAAAAAGCCGAGGCCTGGACGCAACGCCGAGAACAAGAAATCCCACAAGCACATGGAGAAGGGATACGTTCAAAGTGAGCACAGGTTTCTCGAAGCGTCATCAGATTTACGCCTTGGAGCATGCTTCAAAACTCCTGGCAAAAGTTCAGCGACAAAAGACCTCAGATAACTGAATGAGGGTTCCATCCGGGCTACTCCTCCTCCATTCCTCTTCCTGATAGATAACTCCTCCATGTCGCACCCCGAGGCCAGTCGAAAGGGCGGGCGGGGCGTTTTGCTTGAGACTGCCTCACCACGTATGACCCTGATGCTTCAAAATCGACAACAGCTTCACGAATGGAGGGCGGGTGGTTTCCAAAATGTGGCCCTCGCCTCAGCGCCGCGCATATTCGTTTTGAGAATTTGCAAGAGCTTCACGGATCGAGGGCGTGTGGTTTTCAAAATGTGGCTCGCGCCTTAGTGCCGCACACATTCGTTTTAAACATGTGCAAGAGCTTCACGGATTGAGGGCGGGTGGTTTTCAAAATGTGACTCTCGCCTTTAGCGCCGCGGACATTCGTTGTACAAAATGCAGGAACTTCACGGATTGAGGGCGGGTCGTTTTCAAAATGTAACTCTCGCCTCAGCGCCGCGAACAGTCGTTGTATATTGCAAGAGCTTCACGGAATGAGGGCGGGTGGTTTTCAAAATTCAGCTCTCACCTTCAGCGGCGCGCACATTCGTTTGAAAAATTACACGAGTCTCACGGATTCAGGGCGGCTCCTTCTGAAAATGTGGCTCTCGCCTTA
Organism: Prorocentrum cordatum; assembly: GCA_963575745.1. Lineage (NCBI taxonomy): Eukaryota > Dinophyceae > Prorocentrales > Prorocentraceae > Prorocentrum > Prorocentrum cordatum. Next base: position 85,590 of record CAUYUJ010000489.1, read on the forward strand.
GCGCCGCACAAATTGGTGGAGTCTTGGGTTTACACTTGTCCTCCTCCTCCTCCTCCTCCTCCTCCTCCTCCTCCTCCTCCTCCTCCTCTTCCTCCTCCTCCTCCTCCTCCTCCTCCTCCTCCTCCTCCTCTCCTCCTCCTCCTCCTCCTCCTCCTCCTCCTCCTCCTCCTCCTCCTCCTCCCGCCTCCTCCGCCTCCTCCGCCTCCTCCTCCTCCTCCTCCTCCTCCTCCTCCTCCTCCTCCTCCTCCTCCTCCTCCTCCTCCTCCTCCTCTCCTCCTCCTCCTCCTCCTCCTCCCTCCTCCTTCCTCCTCCTCCTCCTCCTCCTCCTCCTCCTCCTCCTCCTCCTCCTCCTCCTCCTCCTCCTCCTCCTCCTCCTCCTCCTCCTCCTCCTCCTCCTCCTCCTCCGCCTCCTCCTCCTCCTCCTCCTCCTCCTCCTCCTCCTCCTCCTCCTCCTCCTCCTCCTCCTCCTCCTCCTCTCCTCCTCATCCTCCTCCTCCACCTCCTCCTCCTCCTCCTCCTCCTCCTCCTCCTCCTCCTCCTCCTCCTCCTCCTCCTCCTCCTCCTCCTCCCTCCTCCTCATTGAGCGCTCTTGCTCAGGGCGCGGCTGGTCTGGGCGGACCTCGGGAGCGCGCGTGCAGCACCCTTCGGGTGGCGACCGACGCTCCTGGGGCATGCCGGCGGGAGGTGCAGCACGAGGGAGCCAGCACTGAAGGGGCCCCAGGACACACAAATAAATACACACAAATAAAAAGATTCCCCATATTTTCCCATACTTTTGGGGTTTCTGGCTTCCCCCCCACTTCCCATATTTCCCCATATTTTCCTGGGAATCGACGATTCTTTGTGTCTGTGTGTTTTTGTTCCCTCCTGAAGCACGCTTGCGAGGCGCACGGGGGGGGCGCGGCAAGGACACCGACCGATGGGCACCTGCTGTGAGGGAGCCTCTTACGGTCAGGCGCTTCTGTTTCTCGACGACGGTATCGGTGATTCGCATCGCCCCCCTCCGTGCTCCCGGCCTCCGCGTGCGGCTGTCTGGCGACTGCCGAGTGGCCCGGCACCGACTTCTACCAGCGCTGCCGTCGGCCTCTTACGGTCAGGAGCGTGCTCAGCGCGTCGCGGCGACGGCCCCAGGCCGCAGCCTGGTGGGCCAGGCCTGGCGGCGCGACACGCTGAGCCACAGGTCCTGACCGCAGTTCAGACATCAAGAGCCCTCTGGGCAAGCCTGAGCGTGGTGTATGGGGCAGGGGTCGACCGAAGCAGGGCTTCTCGTCTTCGTCGTGTCTTCGCTCTCCCTCGTCCTGCCTCCCATGCGCCCCCGCTGCAAGACGGCATCGAAACGAAAGCGGCCCACGACACCGCCCAAACGCCGCTCAGGTCGACCCCTGGTGTGGAGAAGAAGCCGCCGGCAGTGGAAGACTGGCGGCGTCCGGTCGGGCCTGCCCCCGCCGGGCGCCTCGCGGGGGCGTGTCCAAGAAGGGGGCGCCCAAGAGGGGGCAGCGCAGACCGTTGCCGGCGGCATTGTGCGCGGCCCAGGGGGAGGCTGGGGACGTGCAGAGGTGAGGAGAGGCGCCATGAGATCTGAGGATCGGCCAGGCGTAGGAGTGGCCCTGGGTAAGAGTGACCTCTGGTGCGCAGCTGTTGGGGGGCGCGAGGGAGCCAAACCTCAGGGCGCGGGCCGCTTATATCGCATCGCGCTCGGCGATCGGGGGGAGCCCGATGATCCCGCACCAAAGGTCACTCCAACGAAAGGTCACTCTTACGTGTAGTCGAGAGGAGAGATCCTGGCCCCCGCCATGATATCCACACACACACAGTCCCAAACCCCCGGCGTCATGATTCTCATGACGTCGGCCCCCAACGGTCCCGACCTGTTCCCTGGGACCGGCTTTTCATCCCGAGTCCTTTTTTTGAAAGTCACGAGGCCCTGTCAGGGCCCCCCGAGGCCGAAAACGGCGAAAAACCGCCCGTCGTGACCTGTTCATCACCCGAAGGGGTCCGGGGTCATCAGCCCCCTCTTGGCCGCCCCCGAGCCTTCGGGCGCCACCGCCCTGCCAGAACCTGGCCGGGCGAGGCCCCTGCCGCCGCTCGCGGGCGCGCGCGCGCGAGGCCGGGCAGCGCCCAGGAGGGGCACCGCCTCACGGGGGGCCTCCGCCTCTCCTCGAGGAGGCGGGCCCCTCGGGACCCGCCTAGACGCCCCAGAAGCTCTCCTCCTCCTCCTTCTCCTCCTCCTCCTCCTCCTCCTCCTCCTCCTCCTCCTCCTCCTCCCCTCCTCCTCCTCCTCCTCCTCCTCCTCCTCCTCCTCTCCTCCCCGCCCTCCTCCTCCTCCTCCGCCTCCTCCGCCTCCTCCGCCTCCTCCTCCTCCTCCTCCTCCTCCTCCTCCTCCTCCTCCTCCTCCTCCTCCTCCCAGGAGGGCGGCCAAGATCGTCCTATCCTCGAGCCTTGGTCCTCAAGAAGAAAACCGGCGACCCCCCCAATGGCACATTCCCCAAACCTGCGATGTCCTGATGCATTTTCAGTATACAGGGTACCCGGAAGTCGCGACCCCTTCCCCGGGGCTGGTTTTTCCTCCCGAGTTGTTTCTTGACGGCCAGCGAGGGCCCCCCGAGGCTGACGACTGGATAAAAGCCTCCCGTCGAGACCTCTTACGACGCGAGTATGCCTGGGCCCCGCTGCTGGGCCTACTGTGTGCTGCAAGATGTCTCAAGCACCGGTCGAGGCACGCGCTCAGCGTCGGAGACTCTGCACCCGCCCTCCTCTTCTTGAGATGCCTACTCTGTGCGCTACAAGAGATTTCAATCACGAGCCCACCGAGGGCGCCGAGCCGACTCTTGCAAGCTGGAGGTTTGGCAACCTACCCAGACAAGAACGGGAAGCGCCGCTTCTCTGAGCTTGCGCTCGCACGCGCGCATGGACTCGCACCCAGAAAAATGATGCGCAAGTGGTGTGCAGTTGCACAGACTCCCTAGATCCCCTGGTGGTTGCTGCTTCTAGCTTGGGCTTTGTGATTGCTGTGGTTGCTCTAGTCAGCTGTAGTGCGTGGCCTGTGTATGTGTGTGTACGTGTACGTGCGTGTATGCGTATGTGTGTGCGCGTGTGCGCGTTTGCGTGTGCCTGTGTGTGTGCTTGGGTGCATGCGCGTGCGTCTGTGTGTGCGGCTGTGTGCGTGTGTGCGCGCGTGTGTGCAGGGTGTGTGCTGGGCGGGCGGGACGGGTGGGTATTTGGCGTGCGTGCAGGGCGCGTTCTGGGAAGAGGGCGGGGGAGTGCACGGCGTGCGTGCGGGGCGTGTTCTTGGGGGGGAGGGGGGGGGGAACACGGTATGCATATGGTTAATGTGTGGTGTGTGTGTGTGTGTGTGCCAGCATGTGGATATGCATATGCTATGGAATTGTTGTGTCTTATGTGTGAAGACGCTTTGACACGAAAGAACTGTCACAAAACCTCAGTTGTCCAAAACCGCTCTTCCGGAGAACCACAGGCAACGAACGAGTGAACACAGAGATGTTCCGAGATAGCCCATGGCACCCTTCTTTCTTGAGAGCGTTTGTGTTAAAAGCTTGCTACGTTGCCGCTCGCCCTTCGGATCCTTGCTGTGAAGAGCCCTGTTTGTCACCGCTCGCTCTTGGGAGCCATGGTCGTATCAGCTTGTTTACGTCACAGGTCGCCCCTAGGGAGCCACTGTGTTCACTGGTTGCCTGTGGTTCTTCGGGGAGTCGTCATGGCACTTTTTGCTCCCGAAAGCTTTGCTGTTAAGTGCTTCTTACGTTGCCGCAGGCCCTTGTGAGCCTTGATGTTAAGAGCCTGTTTTGCCACCGCTCGCTCGTTGGATCATTGGTCGCACCAAAACGTTTACGTCACAGGTGGCTATGAGGGAGCCACTGTGTTCACTGGTTGCATGTGGTTCTTCGGGGGGTCGCCCCGCCCCAGCACCACATGCAACCGGTGAACACAGATATGGCCCAAAATGGTTCATGGCACCATTCGCTCTTGGGAGCCTTGCTGTGCGGAATGTGTTACGTCACCGCCCGCTCTTGGGAGCCTTGGTGTTAAGAGATTGGTACGTTGGCGCTCGCCCTTGAGAGCCTCGGTGTCGAGTAACGTTTACGTCACCTGGCGGCTGTCGGGGAACGAGAGAGACGGAGGAGTTCGCAAGAGGCGACCTCATATGGTTCATGGCACCCTCCGCTCTTGCGAGGAGACGGGGGGCACCTCAGAGACGGAGAAGAGAGGAGGAGGAGGAGGAGGAGGAGGAGGAGGAGGAGGAGGAGGAGGAGGAGAAAGAGGAGAAGGAGGAGGAGGAGGAGGAGGACGGGGAAGAGGAGAAGGAGGAGGATGACGGAGGAGACGGAGGAGACGGAGTAGAGACCGAGGAGGACAAAACGTCCAACACGGTCCAAAAATATGCACACTGGCCGAACCTGGTGAAAAGATCGCCCTCGGACCATGTCTCGACTCTTCTTGGATCTCCCTCCCGTGGAGGGACACGCCCGCCTCCATCCCCGCGCCAGGCTCCCACCCGCCCCCCGGCGCGCGCCGCCGACGAGTCCTCCGCGGCGGGGGGCGCTCCGCGCGAGGTCCGCGGCCTCTCCGTGCCGTCAGCGGGCCAGCACCGCCCACCCCTGGGCGGGGCGCCAAGGGCCAGCGGCGGCGGCACGCGGGGAGGGTTCCCGAGGGACGCGGGAGGCCGAGGGGCGCCGGCCGAGGTCCCCGGGGGAGGCCGAGGGCCAGCGGCGGCGGCCGAGGGGCGCCAAGGTCCCCGAGGGAGGCTCGGCGGCACGCGGGGAGGGTTCCCGAGGCGGGCATGTGACCTGCGGCGAGGGCGTTGGACACTCCCCGTCGCTCCGATGGGCACCCCGAGCTGCCGGGAGGAGTTCGCGCATGAAGAAAAGATCGAAGCGCCCTCCTGCGAGGTGGGATGCGATCTCGACTCTCGTTGTGCAGCAAGGCACTAAGGCCGTTCGGGGCCATCAAATGCGCATCACCATCACATTCGAAACTGTGGCTACGACCGTGCTGATATTTTGCGTCGTCGGCGAGGCAAGGGAAGGCTGCGCTGGCGGAAAGGCCTAGACGGGGGTGCCGTTGTAGCGAGTGGCGCCACCATGCGAGAAGGGGAGGAAGGGGGTGGGCGCGGCCGAGAGAGGGGGGCGGGAGAAGCGAGCCGCTCACTGGGCATTGCTCGGACGTCCATTCCCTGTGTTTTTGTTTCGGTTTCCTGCGTGTTTTTTTCGCCTAGTGATCAAGAATGCTCCTCGATGGTCCTCGCCGAAGAAATTATCCCGGCAAAGCAACCTAACAGCGATGTGTAGAAGCATATCTGAAAGCATTCCCCTTAAGATTAAGATGAAAGTCCAGTTGTAGAATTCTGCTGTTCTCGCAGTCGTAGTCGCATTCGCGATGACAGTCGCAGCGGCAACGGCAGTCGCAGTCACAGCCTCAGCCTCAGCCTGCCTCAGCCTCAGCCTCAGCCTGCCTCAGCCTCAGCCTGCCTCAGCCTCAGCCTCAGCCTGCTTCAGCCTCAGCCTCAGTCTGCCTTCAGCCTCGGCCTCAGCCTCAGCCTGCCTCAGCCTCAGCCTGCATCAGCCTCAGCCTCAGCCTCAGCCTGCCTCAGCATCAGCCTGCTCAGCCTCAGCCTCAGCCTGCCTCAGCCTCAGCCTCAGTCTGCTTCAGCCTCAGCCTCAGTCTGCCTTCAGCCTCGGCCTCAGCCTCAGCCTGCCTCAGCCTCAGCCTGCCTCGGCCGCAGCATCAGCCTGCCTCAGCATTCAAAATGTGGCCCAGGAATGGAGTTCTGGGAACTGAAGAACACGAAGTGGCCTACAGTTGGCTCCGGGCATTCAAAATCATGCCCAGGAATGGAGTTCTGGGAACTTGAAGAGCACGAAGTGGCCTACAGTTGGCTCCGGGCATCCAAAATGTGGCCCGGGAATGGAGTTCTGGGAAATCGAAGAGCACGAAGTGGCCTACAGTTGGCTCCGGGCATCCAAAATGTGGCCCGGGAATGGAGTTCTGGGAAGTCGAAGAGCACGAAGTGGCCTACAGTTGGCTCCGGGCATCCAAAATGCGGCCCGGGAATGGAGTTCTGGGAGCACCAAGAGCGATTTTGCGAGGATGTCCTAAGCGGTTTCGGCTTCGACGGCAGCCTCCCCGGGTCCCGCCCAGACCCCCCTGAGGAGTCATGATGCTCTCTTTTGAAACCACTAGAAACCTATCAGCAAGAGCTGTTAGGTAAAAACGCACACGTCCGAGCGATGCCAAGCTCAGGGGGACGGGTCACGCGAGGGGGCTGGACGCGGAACCATCGGACGAGGAGTCAGGGGCCCGGGAGAAGGTGAGACTCCCATGGAGGCTCTGCCGTGGGTATCGCCGCCGCCCTCACCAGACGAGGAACCCACCAGGGCCTCGAGCATCCTGGGCTCATTCCTTAACGAACGCACCCACCGCATGGTGCGCGGCCTCAGGGGGGCCGCGGGGAGCCCAAACCCAATCGCGCCAAGCCCGATGCTATCGCATTGCACTCCATGGTCGGGGGGGCACCGGTGGGCCCGCACCAAGAGGTCGCCCCAGCGAAGGGCCACCCTTAGGCGAGGCCGCGAGACGGGTCCTGGACCCCAGGGCTTCCCGCGGGACCTCGGCTCTCCTCCTCCTCCTCCTCCTCCTCCTGCTCCTCCTCCTCCTCCTCCTCATCATCATCATCATCATCATCATCATCAGCATCAGCATCAGCATCAGCATCAGCATCAGCATCAGCATCATCATCATCATCATCATCATCATCATCATCATCATCATCATCATCATCAGCATCAGCATCATCATCATCATCATCATCATCATCATCATCATCATCATCATCATCATCATCATCATCATCATCATCATCATCATCATCATCATCATCATCATCATCATCATCATCATCATCATCATCCCCCTCCCCCTTCCCGTCCTCCTGCCCCTCCGCCTCCTCCTCCTGCTCCTCCTGCTCCTCCTCCCTCCCGAGCCGTGCCGCGACGGCGCTGGGGCTCGAAAACGAAGGAACCGCTCGGAGCCCCCTTCTCTCGGAGCCCCTTGGCTTCGCGGCGACCTGCGCGTGGCCCCTGCCGATGAAGACCCACCAGTGCGCGTGCGGCAGGACGCCGGCCTGCAGGCCGCAGGAGAGCTTCGGGCACGCGAGCTCGTAGCCCTCCTCGGGGGCGGCACGGGGGGGCGGCGGAACAAAAGAATACAGTGGGGGCCCGACCATAAGACACCTTCCACAAGAAACCCCAGGACGCCCATTGGTTTGGGGGGCGTGGGAACGTCACGGCTTCCATGGCAGAACCATCGAAACCCAAGAAACCCAGGGCACTCTGGAGGCAAGCAGGGTGTTTCTTGGCATGGGTCTCCACGGTAGGCCTGGCTTCCACCAGGGGGAGTTCGCCCTGGGGGCAGAGGCAGGTCTTGACCCTTCCCGACGTGGAGGGCACCTCGGGACACCCCTCCCAAGCGCTCCAGGAGATCCAGAGGCGGCCAAGATCGTCCAAGAAATTCCTCGATCCTCCATCCTCGAACCTCGATCCTGCAGAAGGATCCGGCGACCGCCCCACTGGCGACCCCCTCTTGTCGGGTCAGACGACAGGGAGGGATAGCAGAGGGGGGGTCCGAGAATCAGCTCACACGGCAGGTCTTCCCGGCGCATCCTGGCGCCGGATGCGACCAGGCATCGAGGATGTCCCTCGTACTCTCTGGGTTGCTCTGCCCCGCTCCCAGAACCCCGACATCATGATTCTCTCTCAGCGTCGACACCCAAAGTTCTCGACCCATTCCCCAGGACCGCCTGTTCACTCTGAGTCGTTTCCTGGCGGTCCGAGGTCCGCCGGCAAGGGCCCCCAGGGATCGAAGACAGCGATAAAAACCTTCCGTCCTGATTGTTGTTCGTTGGCAGGCCCTCGGCCGGTCCCTGGCGTACCCCACGATCGTGTCGTCGAGCTGGCTCACCGCGGAGTCCAGCTCCAGCTGCGCCGGCGTGCCCTTCTCGGCCCCTCCCGCGCGGTAGGCGCCTGCTCGGCCGCCCCGGCCAAAGGGGGCGTCGGCCAGCCGTCCTGGCCCAGTGTGCGCGGGCCGGGCCGCCCGAGACTGGCCCGAGACTGGATCGGTGAGGCGGGCAGCGGACGTCTTCCCCCCCTCCTCCTCCTCCTCCTCCTCCTGCTCCTCCTCCTCCTCCTCGTCCTCGTCCTCCTCCTCCTCCTCCTCCTCCTCCTCCTCCTCCTCCTCCTCCCCCTTTTATCCCCCTTCCTCACAACCAACTCCTCCCTGTCGCAGCCCCAGACGTGTCGGTGGGGCGGGTCGGGCGTTGCGCCTGGGACAGCCTCACCATTTTCTGATCCGCATACTGCTGGGGGGCTTACCACGGTTTCACGGATAGGGGTGGCTCGTCTTCCGAATGTGGCTCTCGCCGCCGCGCCCCGTACATTCGTCTGATTAAAAGCTCGCAGCAATGTCAAGGATAGGCGGCGGTTCGTTGTCAAAATGTGGCTCTCGCCTGGGCAACGCGCGCATTCGTCTTAAAAAGCTTGCCACCGATTCATGGATGACGGATGACGGGCGGTTCGTTATCAAAATGTGGCTCTCGCCCTAGCGTCGCTCACATTCGTCTTAAACGCGCGCAACAGTTTGTACGATGGAAGACGGGTCATTTTCAAATAGTGGCGCTCGCCTTAGCGCCATGCACACTCGCCTTGAAAGCTTAAAGAGATTCAAGGATGGAGGGCGGTTCGTTTTCATAATGCGGCTCTCGCTCTAGCGCCACGTATGCTCGTTTTCTCCAAGGTGAACAGTTTCAAGGCTTCGTATGGTTGGAGTCCCATGAATGGTGTTCTGGAACGGTTACAGATTGTCAGGACGCAACAGTCACGTTGATTGGCGATGCAGACGTCCCAGAAATGGCGTATGGCAAGATTGAGGATTATCAGAAGGTTGTCTTCCAAAGGGGCATTTCCCGCAGTGAACATTAATTCTTGTATAGGGACTTCTGACGAGGGAATTCGGAGGGAGGGTTTATTGCAACATTGTTGCCTCCTCCTCCTCCTCCTCCTCCTACTCCTCCTCCTCCTCCTCCTCCTTGACACCCGCCCGAAGGCGAGGAGGAGCCCCGAAGTCCCAAGTCGCCCAAAAAAGCCGCAGCGTCGCCACGAGTCCTGACCGAGAGCCCTGGACCCCGCATCGATCTGCGAAGGCTCGGGGGCCTGAACCTGGGCGAGAGCTCCCGGCGCGGAAACCATGCGACGCCATGACCTCCGCGGGGTGTCGGCTGTCCACCTCACCGGCGCAGGTCGGGCAGCCCCGTGGGCCAGGGGAGCAGCCTGCACACGCCCGCCGAGGCGGAGGACCGACGCCCCCCGAGACACGCCCGAGGGCGAGGAGAGGGGGCGGGCAGGCGCCGAGGATCGAGGCTCGAGGACGGGGGCTCGAGGCTGACGATCGAGGACCGAGGATCGAGGATCGAGGCGCGAGATGTGTGGGCGATGCGGCCCCCTCTGCTGCTTTCGGGGGGGGGGGAGGGCTCTTGGGGGCGCCCTCGCCCCCTCGAACGAGGCTGGGCTCCCTCCGGAGTCCCGGCCCCGACCCCTTGGGACAGGTCCGCGGCGCCCACGAGTCAACGACGACGACGACGACGACGACGACGACGACGACGACGACACGACGACGACGACGACACGACGACGACGACGACGACGACGACGACGACGACGACGACGACGACGACGACGACGGCGACGACGGCGACGACGACGACGCCACATTCTGGCCCGCTGCAGGCCCGCTGCGAGCTCGGGGGCCTCACGGCGGTGTGGTGACGGACCGCGCGGTGGCCCCAAGGATCCGACGCTCCCAAAAACTTGGAGCGGCAGGTTTTTCACTGTGGGGGCCATCGCTGGGCCTCGGGAGCGTCAAAAAACGACGCAGGACGAAAAACCGGCCCTGGGGAAGTGGTCCACCCCTCGGGGGCCACGCATCGAAAAAATTGGAGCAGCCGGATGCCTGGTACTTCGGACTCCGCAGCGACCTGACCGCGCGGTCGGTCACCGCAAGGTTTTGGGACCTCGGAGGCCCCGGCCGCCCGAGACATCCTCGGAGAACGACCCAAGTCCCAAGACCGTGCGGTGACCCCGAATCCCCACTGCCTCACCACACGGTGTGGTCAACGCACTGTTTTGGGGGGCCTCGATTCGGGACTCCCCGGGCCATCCAAGCGGGATGCGAAGCTGGTCCCCCAGGGATGAGGTCGAGAGGCCCCTGGGTCTGCGTCACAGAAGGTCGCGAAGTTGGGTGCCCTGCGGGAGGTCTTCGACATCCGATGCCAAGAGCTGTCCGTGACGTGGGCCTCCGTACCTTTTCGGCGGTGGACAAACCTCCCTTTAGTAAACCTGCCCCTAGTGACAACGGCCTGGGACCGAAACCGACTGACCTGGACCCGCAAAAATGACGGCCGCGACGCCCTCTCGCGAACCGAAAACGGCCAATTCCTTAATCGACGTGTCAAGGTAGGAGGTCTGTCCACCCCCGACCTTTGCACCGCACAGCGCGGACCGATGTGCGATCCCACATGAGCGACGAAAGGAAATGGGCCCCACGCGCACTGCCATCGAGACCCCAAGCCGCGGCTTCCGCGGGCCGCCGGCGTGACACACGGCGCGGAGCAGAGATCGCGCACGCGCGACCTTGCGCGGGAAGCTCTAGCGGGAATGCCCGCGCAGACGACCCCCGTCTGCTTCTTCTGCTTTTTATAAAATATTATTATTCGTATTATTATTATGATTATTCTTCTTCCTATGTATTAGTATTATTCTCCTTAGTCTTATTAGTAGTATTATTCTTTTTTATAATTATTACTGTTATTATTATTATTAGTATTAGTATTCGGATTCTTCTTCTTATTATTATTACTGCTATCATTATTATTAATGATAATATTAATATTACTAATATTCGTAGTATTATTAGTATTATCATTATTAGTATTATTAGGTGTGTTGTTATTCTCTTGTTTTGTTGGTATTTTTCTTATTATTAGTAGCATTAGTATTAGGATTACTAGCATTATTCGTCTTCTTATTATTATTCTTCGTCGGTGGCAGCCCATGGGGGCCTTCCATACCATCATGTCGGCTTTTGCGAATCGGCGCCAGTCGACGCTGCATCGACGCTGATCAATGCTAGATCGACGCGAATCGAAGTCCCACCAGCCCTCTGGGCGTTCGTGGTCTAGGGCGCTTCCTCTTTCAACCCCCTTTTCTTCCCCTTCGGGGAGGGGTTTATCACTGTTCCATGTATTAACATACACCTCCTCCCCCTGGCGACTGGGAGCCAACCAGGGACGATGTGGCCCCCGAGCCTCACACCATCCCTCGTAAAAAAAAACATGCAAACACACACTCTGCTTCCAAATTCGGAGCATGCGCGCAGCGAACCCGATGCGGCCTCTCCCCACCATCCCTGTCAACAAAACAATACAGAATACACTTGGCGGCGGCGGCGGCTGTGGCGGGGGACGCGGCTGCGGCGGCTGCGGCGGTGGCGGCGGCGGTGGCGGCGGCGGCGGGGGCGGGGGCGACGGCGGCGGCGGCGGCGGCGGCGATGGCGGCGGCGGCGGCGGTGGCGGCAGCGGCTGCGGCGGCAGCGGCTGCGGCGGCGGCGATTCGGTAACGGGGGCGACGGCGGCGGCGGCGGCGGCAGCGGCGGCGCGGCAGCGGCGGCGGCGGACGGCGGCGGCGGGCGACGCGGCGGCGGCGGACAGCGGCGGCGGCGGCGGCGGCGGCTGCGGCGGCGGCGATTCGGCGGCGGCGGCGACGGCGGCGGCGGCGGCGGCGGCGGCAGCGCTGCGGCGCAGCGGCTGCGGCGCGGCGATTCGGCAGCGGGGGCGACGGCGGCGGCGGCGGCGGCGGCGGCGGCGGACGGCGCGGCGGCGGCGGCGGACGACGGCGGCGGGCGACGCGGCGGCGGCGGCGGCGGACAGCGGCTGCGGCGGCGGCGGCGGATTCGCCCCCAGTAGCTGCCCATCCAAAGACGACTGCTGAATATGCTGCGGCTCGGGCCAGGCTTGGGTGCTACGTATGTGTTGGGAGGGCGGGTGGGAGTGAGTGGACGGGGGGGGCCGCGACGCGTTGGAGCGTCCAAGATGGCCCAAGATGGCTCCAAGAGCGCCTCGGAGAGCCCAAGACGACCTCCAAGATGGCTCAAGATAGCGTAAGATGCCTCAAGATGGCACCCAAGATGCTCCAAGAGGCCCCAAGACCGTCCCAAGACGGCTCCAAATGGCCAAAGAGCTCCCCAAGGACGCCCCGAAGAGGCCAAAATCCTTCCAAAATCTACGGAAATCAATGTGCCTTGCTTTCTCGCCTTTTCGCTTCCGATGGCCATCCGAGGCCTCAAGATGGCTCCAAAATGGCCCAAGACGGCCCGAAGAGCGCCCAAGAGCGCTCCGAGAGCGCCCCAAGGGCGCACCAAGAGGCAACTTATAGGGCTCCCGAGGGGGGAGGCTACTTGAGGCTCCCCTCTTTTTTGATCGATATCCTCCAAGATGGCCCCAAGAGCGCTCCCAAGGCTCCCAAGAGCGCCTAAGAGGGCCCCAAGAGGCGCCCAGGAGGCCCCAAGAGGCGCCCAATAAGCCTCCAAGAGGCTCCCAAGAGCCCCCCCAGCGGCCCCAAGAGGCTCACCGAGGCACCCGAGACGCTCCAAGAGGCCCCCGGGACCGCCAAGAGGCCCCCTAAGACGCAAGAGAGGCCCAAGAAAGCTCCAAAACGGCCCCAAGAGCGCCCAAGAGTGTCCCAAGCGCGCTCCAAGAGGGACCCTTCCTCTGCGTGCTGTCCACTTCCCTGATCGAGGCAACTCCTCTGGGTATCGTCTCTGGATCGGCTGGTGGGGTTACTTTTTCGGTCGCGTCCGCCAGCGGAAGCGCAGGCGGAGTCAGAAGCGCTCCAGGACACGGCAGCGGCCCAATTAGCTACTAAACGCACCACGGGACGGCCAGGACACGGCAGCGGCCTAATTAGCTACTAAAGCGGCCTAATTAGCCTCTGTGGCCCCCCGACCGCCCCCGGGGGGCGACCCGAGCCCAGTGTGGGGGGGCGGCCGTGCCGCCCGCCGCGGCCTCCGCCGCGGCGCGGTAGGGGGGCGCAGGCGGGAGGGCGAGGAGGGCGGGCAACTCGGAACTCGGAACTCGGGGATCCTCGAAAGACCGTCCTCCTCCTCCTCCTCCTCCTCCTCCTCCTCCTCCTCCACCTCCTCCTCCTCCGCCTCCTCCGCCTCCGCCTCCGCCTCCGCCTCCGCCTCCGCCTCCGCCTCCTCCTCCCCCTCCTCGTCACTCAGGGCGGCACTGCCAGGGGGGGTGCAAGACACGGATGGTCCTGCAGACCAGGAGGGCGGGCAGAGCGCGGGCGGAGGCGGGGTCCGCCCCGAAGGGGGGCGGGGGAGGAACGGCGGAGCCACGGAGGCAGCGCGGAGGCCAAGTCCACTTACGAGGCCTGCCACGGGGAGCGCAGGCCCGAGACCGGAGGACGTGCATCGAGGTTTGGTGCGGGAGCGTCACGCCTTCCGTGGCAGAGCCCGCGAAACCCAGGGCACCCTGGAGGCAAGCAGGGTGTGTCTTGGCATGGGCCTCCACTGTATGGCCACAGTAGGCGGGGTGGCGACCGACACGAGGAGGGGGCCCGTCCCCGTCCCAGGGCAGTGCGGGAGGGAGAGGAGGGTGGGGGGGCAAGCTAGGTGCGCAAGCGCCTTATCTAACGTCCTACCCCTCCCTCCCATCCCTTACCATGGCGTAGACATCCTCTCTAGTAGCGCAGTCGGATGTCGAGCAGGGCAATAATCCGGAGAGGATGCGCAGTTCCTGGTAGTGCACGGCCTGGCACGGCGTAGAAGAGCACGGCAGAGCGCAAAATGTCTGGAGGGAAACCAGACATGACGCAAGACGAAACAAGTGAATGAAAGGTCCGAAAGAGTGGAAGCGTAAAATATTTGCCACCGCTGTAGCGGGAACACGATTTGGAAGATCCGCAACACAGCGGGAGTAGGATTTGGAAGGACTGAGAGCCAAACAATGGAGCCAACGCTGTAGCGGGAGCGCCATTCGGGAAACACCGAAAACGCTCGGATTCGAAAAATGATCCTGGCGAAGGACCCGACCATATGCAGTTGTGAGTACCGCAGTGGTAAGTATGTATCCTCTTCAGCCTACGGGGCCACGAAACGTGTGGAGGTGTGCCGAAATGGGTGGCAGGGACGCATGTGGTCACAGCCATCGAGGCATTCGGTGGAGCTCCCTATGGAGCCATGGAACGTGTGAGGGGAGTGCCGAAATGAGAGGCAGGGACGCATGTGGTCACAGCCACTGGGAATCACTAGGGCATTCGGTGGAGCCCCCTATGGGGCCACGAAACGTGTGAGGGGTGTGCCGAAATGGGTGGCGGGGACGCATGTGGTCAAAGCCACTGGGGCGTTCGGTGGAGCTCCCTACGGGGCCACGAAACGTGCGAGGGGTGTGCCGAAATGGGTGGCGGGGACGCATGTGGTCAAAGCCACTGGGGCATTCGGTGGGCCACGAAATGTGAGAGGGGTGTGCCGAAATGGGTGGCGAGGACGCATGTGGTCACAGCCACTTGGGCCTTCGGTTGAGCTCCCAAACGGGGCCACGCAACGTGTGAGGGGGTGTCGCCAAGGTCCCGATGTGGATGGACGAAGCGCTCCTCATGAATTTCGTGCTCGGCTTGGGTGCTGGCTGCTTTCAGCACTGCCTGCTCCAAGCAGGCGCCACCTGGCCGGCACACATCCCACCGCCACTCCCAAACGAGCCGCGCGTGTCCTTGTTCCCACCAACACCGGCCGCTTCCCAGGTGAGGCCCGACTTGGAGGCCCTGCCACCGCTGATGTGCCCAGCCTTGGCGAACCACTCTCTGGACACCCTGGCCCCAGCTGGCCCGATCGACGCGGTCAGCAGACCCGACCGTGAGGACAGGACAATCGCCTACGTCATGGTAGACCACGCCAAGCGGCTGCACCCAGGTATCGAGGGAGCGTGGCGTGATTTCGTCCTGGAGCAGAGCGCCAACAGACTCCAGGGTGAGGTGGCCAAGAGGTCCGAATCCTGGTGTTGGGGCCACTGCACTGGCGTCACCTTCCTGGGAAAGGTGCACGACAGCACCATCCCTGCAAGCGGGATTCCAGGCGCCTTCCCCTGGGGATGGCAGACGGGCCGCCCTGGCTGGTGTCCTCGCCCGGCTCTCACAGACCAAGAGCAAGAAGACGAGCTCGAGCGCTAGGGCTGACAACCGTGCGCCTGCGTGGCAGGCCTTCAGAGGATCCAGGGCGGCCCTGCGTGGCACTGACCTGGACACGATGGACAAGTCCTGGCATCCTTCCTGGCAGGCCAAGGCATGCGCCACCTGGAGTGTCCGCTGCTGGCCGGCTGCCGTCTCCCCACACTCCCACCGGCGCGCGACCCGACGGCCAACCAGCGGGGCCCCACCCAGGGCACGGAGGCGGCGGACGCTCCTAAGGCAGCAGGCTCAGGCAGGACGGATCACGAGCGGGCGACGGACAGTACTGCTGGTGGCTGCCGCCCTCAAGCCGACGCTCCCCCCCGCATGAGGCGCAGCCCTGCCGCCCACAGCGCGATCGGACCCTGCCCATCCAGCGAGCCAGACACAGCGGGTCGCATCCGTCCACCTGGCGCAGTCTGACAGCGGAGAAGCGAAGTCCATGCTCCTGGAAACGAGACCCCCGCGCCAAGACCCCAGCGCAGCCATGGTGCGGTGCAGGCCGCCCCCACGAGGACTGACGACGCGGGCAAAGACGGCGCCACCCCCACCCTCGCCGAGGGGCCCATCAACGAACCTGACGGTGCCCTCGCGACGACGAGGAAGGGGGCGGTGCGGCTACAGGCGACAGCTCCTGCAACCGGTATGGCCACCCTGGCAGCCACCGAAGACCACCGTCGCGGTCTCTACCCCGCCGTCAGCACCAGCACCGACGCACGGACTGGGGACTACCTCATAGCGGGGGACGACGAGGGCGAACCCTCCACACGTTGGCATGCACAGTCTGACGAGGCTGGGGCACGTCTCTGGCCTGACGTCTCACCTGGCGCAGCCGGGGGACCAATCGCGGGACCAGCGGGCGAGGCCCGCAGACGACCCTTCCTCTGCGCCAGAGTAGGGCGCGACTGGGTCACGACACAGGACGGCGCAGACTGCACACGCCTGGCCTGGGTCATCCGTGGTGGCCGCCCTCCGGGCGGCGCAGCCGCCGCCACGGGCGCAGCCGACGGCATCACTTGGAGCGACCACGGGGTGGATGCCGACCAAGCTCCTCTCGACGCCCCGGCCAGGAAAGCCGAGCGCACCTACAATGCCACCGACTGGTCCACCTGGTCCAAGGGCGGCGGAAGAGGGCACACTGCTGCCGCGTGGGGAGGCGCGTCGTCCTGATACGGCCCAGCCGAGCCTTGGGGAAGCGACTCCGCGTACCACTGGCGTGGCTCGCATGACCCGCACGGCGGCCTCTACCGCACACCCTGGTGCGACATCAACTGGGGACAGCAGTGGAACCGCAGAGAGGATCGCCCCGAGAACTGGTCTGAGGGGCACGGTTCATGGAGGGTTGGAACCAGGCCTGTGATGAGCGAGTCGGTAAGGCGAGAAGCAAGGGGCGCTACAACCCGAACGGCAGCGAGGAATTCTGAAGGCAGTTCCTGGCTGACCCAAACGACTCCTACTATGACATCCGGGCCTTCCGCCGCCACCGCCGCACATGGGTCCACTGGGATGACGTGTGGCGCCAGCAGCAGGAGTGACAGAAACACACAGGTGCGGGGAAGGGCAAAAGTGGCAAGCGCACCAGCGACGCCTCGCGGCCCTCCGCAGACCAGTCCCGCCCACGAAGAAGTTAGCCACCTCGTGACTATCCTGACGACGTTGGCCCCTGGACTGGCGGGCGCGGGCTCGGGGTGCTCAGGGCTCGCCCACTCCGGCGGCCCACCCGTCGCCAGGCTGCGCGCGAGTCGCACAATGCTGGGTGCAGATCCGGCTACGTCCTTCGCCGCGCACTTACCTGGCTCCGACTTGCCTGGGCGCCTGCCCCCCAGGGTGGGCGCCCAGGGAAGTCGGAGCCGGGAGGTCGGAGCCAGTTCAGGGTCACATGACTAGCACATGGCGGCGCCGCGCTGGGCGTCTGCCCCCCCAAGGTGGACGCCTATGCCGACTGGACAGTGCACCGATCAGGTGTTCCAGGAGAGCGCGCTGCCCCCCAAGGTGATGTGCACGCCACCCTCCGCCCTCCTTGCTCCGCCCTGGTCGGCTACCCCCCAAGGTGGGCACCCCCTGTTTCTGTACTAGTCCGCGCACCAATCAAGTCCTGGCTGGGGCGTCCACCCCCCAAGGTGGATGTTCCGTGCAGAAGTACGTGCACCCAGAGTGGTGCTCCCGATGCAGCTGCTGGAGGCGCCTTGCTGTTCGCGCACGTTGCCGTCAGCCGCGCTGCGCGCCCGGGTGCTGCCCTGCGCGCGGCCCCCGCCGGTTGCGCGCCGGGCGGCCCCCCACCCGGCTCGCGCCGGGCCGCCCGCCCCGCTGCTCCAGCAGCTGGGCGCCCCTGCCTGGCCATCTCTGCGGCCGGGCGCCCCGCGCCCCGCCCCGCCGTGGTGCGTGCGTGGGCCGGGCCTGGCGGCCCGCCCCTGGCTTCTCCCCGGCTCGTGCCACGCCCCCGCCGCCTGGGCCTCCCCTGGCGTCGGCAGGTGGCAGTCGCGCCCCGGCTGCACCGCTGCGGCAGTCCAGCACGTCGGCATCTCAGCAGCGCTCAGCAGCCAGGGGGCTCAGCACTGCATCGTCTTGCTACAGCACGCGGCTCGCGGCCCCGTCTCCCTGCCACGACCACCCGGTCCGTGTCTGCATCCTCTTGGCGCCGTAAAACAAAAGTCTGCCGCGTAAAACTTCGCGACGGACATCTGGATGCTACCACTCTTGCCGCGGTGGGCCTGCGCGCCGCTTGCCCTGACGTACTGCTTCGCCTTGCCCTACGCTTCCAGCGCCTGCAGCCTTGGTCTCAACCCCTGGGTGTGGTCGTGACGCCGCCCCTTCTCCACTCCCAGGTCGCCTCAGCACAGGCTGGCCGCACCTCCGCCCTCATCCTGAGACTCTTCCCGTGGTGATAGCACCCCTAACCCGCCTGCTTTCTGCGGCCGCCCCCTTCCTCCTTCCATCTTCTGCTGCCGATTAACTCGTACGCCGCGCGTCCCCGGCTACCACTAGAGCGCGCGAGCGGATCGCCTCTGCCGCGCTGCGACGGAACAAGTTTCTCATCATCGTCCTACTTGCTATTTCTCCTCCTCCTCCTTCTCCTCCTCCTCCTCCTCCTCCTCCTCCTCCTCCTCCTCCTCCTCCTCCTCCTCCTCCTCCTCCTCCTCCTCCTCCTCCTCCTCCTCCTCCTCCGCCATGCTACTCGTCACCCTTCCTCATGCCACCTGTGCCTGGTTCTTGGACGGCGCTGTTCGATTCTGCGCGTCGCCTCCCCGCCCAGACATCACCCCACCTCCCTCCACGCTGACTGGCCCAATCTTGCCTCGTCTTCCCGCGCGCAGTCGACGACGGGCCCATGGGCCAGGCATCAGGCCCCACCCAACACCCCGATGTCCGACGTCTTCTTTTTTTCAATCGCCGGGCCCCATGAACTCTCGAGCCACTCCCAGGGGCCAAGTACCCCGCCCCGGGGTCGTTGACCGACAGCCACTGGGCCAGAAAGCGGGCACCGGCAGGGAGGACAGCTGTGAAAAAAAACAGCTCTGCTCGCTCGAGAACGCTGGAGGTATGGGCCGCCTCCCCCCCGTTCCCTTGTCAAGAAACAGTTTCTGGAGCGGCCAGGGGGAGCATTCTGCCGAGCGCTCCGAGGCGGCTCCGGCCGCGGCGACGAGGGCGCCCCAGGACGCGCCAGAGAAAACAAACGAGGACGACGTCCAAGAAAGCCGCAGACCTCGACCCTCGAACGACCTCGAGCCTCAAAAAGTACCCCCGGAGCTCCACGGCACGCCCGGGGTCGCCGCCCTGGAGGGTACTCGATAGACCCAGGCCCAGATCGGTGCAGGCGAGCGGCGCTGCCCTACGACACCCTGCTGCGCCAGCGCGAAGGCGGCGCTCTCCTGCCACCTCCCTGCGCGCGGCGGAATGGTCCATTACGATGTGCCCCTTCTGCATCTGCTGGCGGGTCACCCCCCGGAGCTTCTGAGATCCATCGAGGCTCGGCGGGCCTCCTCCTCCTCCTCCTCCTCCTCCTCCTCCTCCTCCTCCTCCTCCCTCCTCCTCCTCCTCCTCCTTCGCTTCCTCCTCCTATTCCTCCTCCTCCTCCTCCTCCTCCTCCTCCTCCTCCTCCTTCTCCCCCTCCTCCACCAACGACGACGACGAAGACGACGACAACGACGACGACGACGACGACCAAAGACTGTCGGTCTTCGGTCTTAGACCGAAGACCTAAGACCGACGACGACGGCAGCGACGGTCACGACGACGACCCTCAAAAATCCGCCGCCAGATCTCTCCTGGGGTGGGATCTGACCAGAACTGTCGAGGCGGATCCAGCCGTGGCGACGAGAATGCCCCTCGGGGACCCAAACACAAGGCGAAAAAACTGCCAACCAAACTCGGCCCTCGGCCCTCGACGACGACAACGGCCGACGACGACTGACTACGACCACGACCACGACCACGACCACGACGGCAACTGACCACGACCACGACCACGACGGCGACCGACCACGACGCCAACGACGACGCCGACGACGACCACGACGACGACGACAACGACCACGACGACGACGCCCACGACGACGACGAAGACGACGACGACGACGCCGACGTCGCCAACGACGTTGACCACGACGTTGACCACGACGTTGACCACGACGTTGACCACGACGACGACGACGACGACGACGACGACGACGACGACGACGACGACGACGACGACGGTGGCGGCGGCGGCGACTGCGACGATGACGACCCTCCGACGTGAACGACTGGCGGCGACGACTGGCCGAAAGGCCGAGAGCCCCGCGGGGAGGAGGCGCCTGCCCCCCAGGGCGCCCGCGCCGCCGCGCCCCGCCCCAGGCGCCCGCGCAAGAACTCGGCGGCCGAGCGCCTCGCGCGGTGCCGCGCCCGAGGCCAGCCGGCCGCCGCCGGCGGCGGCGACGACGGCGTCGCCGCCGCTGCTAGTAAGGCCGCGACGGGACTATGGACGGAGCGCGTACCCGCCACTCCCCTTGCGACTTGCATTGGGAAGACAAGCGCACGGGTGGGTCAGCAGACGGGGCGCGTGCCCAAACAGCACAAACATCAGCTGCGTCTGAAGTTGCCCATGCAAGATGCAAGCGGCGCTGGCCATGCCAAAACACTTCGCTGACATGGGAAGCGAGGCTTCGGGCTGGCGCCCCGACAGCCCCCTCCTGGCTGGCCTCCCCGGGCCCCCCGATCAGCTACAGCTGGCCGCAACAGGCCTCCAGGGTACAGTAGGAGCTCTCGACCGCAAGAGCCCTTCCACGAGAAACCCAACCCTGAGACTCCAGGACGCCCACTGATTTTCGGCGCGGCGTCTCTTGACATGGGTCTCCGTTGTTTTGGAGTCCCGAAGCGGTGCGGTGACAGACCGTGCGGTGACCTCGGCATCCCCCAAGACCTCACCGCACGGTCCGTCAACGCACGGTCTTGGGGCCCTGGAGGCCCCCGCCGCCCGAGACGTCCTCGGCGAGGGACTCGGGTCCCAAAACCGCGCGGTGAGCCCGAATCCCCACCGACTCACCACACGGCGTGGTCACCACCCCGCTTGGGGGGGCCCCGAACAGTAGTCTTAAGTCGGGCGTGACCCCCTTCAGGGAGATTTTCGACGAAAAATGAAAACAATGCTTTTGTTTAACAACAACCAAAAAAATAACCAACAAAAACTCAAAAAAACAGTCCCCTGACTATATTTTGACTATTCTTGGATATTCCCCCTGTAGAGGGACAGGCCCGCCTTAACTGTAGTCCCAGTCGGCCCCCACGGGCCCCTCGAGCCGCCCGGGGGCGGTCCCGAAACGCCCCGGCACCGCCTCCAGCGGCGCTCCGGCGGGCGCCTCCGGCGCCCATCGGGGTCGAGGTGAGGAGGCAGCTGGAGCTGCTCGGGGGGGGCCCCTTGTGACGAACGACGGTGGGACGACGAAATTTTGCAAGTTGCTCCTGAACGCGCGCGGCTGCACTTACATTGCGGCGCCACCTCGACGAACAATCCCCGCCCCCTACATCTCAATGTTCGCGCTCAGCGAGCACCCCAAGTCCGGGCGAACAAAATAATGCAAGTCAACATTGAAATGTGGGGATGGGGGGGTCCTCAGAGATCGATGGAATCTGATCCTAATTGGCACGCTGTTTATCAGAATGCTCAGATAACTTGCGATATTTTGTCCACCGACTGGAACAACACGCACCCATACCCCTAGGGGGGTCGTTGGGAGGAGGACTGGCTCTGGCCATGGGTGCGGGTTGTCGGACCCTGGGGAACGCTCCCGTTCGAGCGGGGGCCCCCATCCGGCAGCACGTACCCGTAGCCCTCTCCGATCCCCCTATGGGTATGGGTGTGTGTTGCTGGCTCGTCATCTTGGTTGGCACAGGCCCCCAGGATCGGCGGCGAGCAAGGGCGGGGGGACGCGAGGAGAGGAGGGCTTGCGCGGAAGGCGGCGGGACCTCTCAGAAGGCCTGCCGCCTTCTGAGAAGCTTGGGCCTGTCTTCGGGGGAGGCTTCTAGAGGACTGCGCAGAGGCTTGGGGGACCTCCGAGCCTGCCGAGAAGGCCCGCGCCTTCGCACTTTCCTCCCTCGCTCGCCGCCGCGTCGAGGCCGGCCAGGACTGCCTGGAGGGCGGTCTGC